>JAWWMK010000032.1:4219799-4281118 GCA_035047105.1 Galeopsomyia nigrocyanea | reverse complement strand
AAATTCCAAAAAACCTTAAAAAACAACAAAACCGCAGATTTTCGTTTTTTTCGATGTCAGAGTTTGTACGTGATTTTTATACTGTCACACGCAAAAAAGGGGGTACCACATTTCAGGAGGAGATGAGCAAGAGAATAGCGAATCTTTTGATACGTCGTAGAACAGCGTGCACCTAAAATTGAGTGAGTGCACCCAGTTTGAATATTTGAAAATACTTTCTCGAATTACGGCAGTTTTTTTGTGGATTTGCTCATATAAGCGTTTGATTTTTAGGCTTCTTCGATTATCTCTATACTTACACTGAATGTTGGGTATGAATATCAGTCAGCTTTCTTCCTGAAAAGTAATTATTTTCGTAATTCTAGAATATTCATTGCATTCATTCCAAGTATCTCATGAATGACGTTATAATTATTTTTGATGTGTTGTACTAACGACCATTACCAACAATTGCACAACGATTGTTTAAATGAAAATTCGTTGCTCATTGTATCATAAAAGTACTGTTAATTATAGTCATGTGATTCACATCAAAATTGATAGTTTCCGCTGAGAAAGCACAATAAATGAAATGCGCTTGTGACGGATTTTTCTGTTCTAATCCAAAGCTGATCGAGTGAATTTCATGCTGAAAATGGGTCTATTTACTTGCAGTTATATCTTACTTATTTTTATTTTAATTAATACGACAGATCAAACAGTATGTATACATTATGATTGGCATTTTTTATTTATTTATTTACGACGAAATCTAGCTTACATTATAGGTAATCATTTATTTTTGCGAAGGGTGCAATGAAAATCAAATTCGAAGATGTCGACGTAACATACGTTAATGGGGAATTCGTGGATGAAAATACTTTTGATGTTTCTGTGAATTACATCAACGCGACCTACAATACTTTGAGATGCAAAGCAGTTGTTTTAAAGCAGTTTCCCAAAGACACACGGGCAAGTATACTATTTAATATTTTCAACTTCGGTAATTGCTTTACAGATCAATTTATTAGAATGTGCTTTCATTGATTATATTGCAGATTATAGCGAAAATGTATAGTTATGCTTTTGGAAATTACCGTGTGCCTATGGGTATCAACGTCGATTTTTCTACTTGCGATTTGAAGACAAAGCCAATTTTTTTTGCTCCTTTCATTGTCGCTATTGGCGGTGATTTGGATAAATGCGGACCGGATGTGGTACGTTTACAAGTACACGAAAAGTTTATTTGATGACAGATTGAAATTTTATTAAATAATCACGTCAAATTCATATTTTCATAGGGCGAATATCGAAATGATAGTTTCGTTCCTGTAAATTTAGATATGCTTCCGAAAATATTCCCATCAAACAAATATCGTATGGATGTGGAAGTGGGCAATCAAGAAATGAAAATTGTACAAGTACAGTTTTTCGTTAGTGTAATTTAGAAAACTACCTGAATATTTTGGGAGTAGGAAGATCAACGAGATGAAATACAAAAGCAAAGTGTAAAATGTAATGAATCTGAAGCAAAACCTTTTCGTCTGAATTTTTTGTTCATCGTTTTCTTTAGCGTTAATTTCCTTTCATTTCACTTTTTTCAATCATAAAAAGAGTAACGTGCGTAATTGCCGAAAAGAACAAGCCATTTAAATTTACTTTTCATAAACTAGAATGTTGAAATGTTATCGAAAATGGATATGCAAATTGTGAAGAACTTCCATACATTTAGATTTCTACTTTTTTATCGTATAATTTATAATATATAAGCCCAATAACGCCGGTGAATTTTGTAAAAAGTTGCAAGCGACTCAACTAATGTTCAACATGTTGGGACTTAATGCAATCGTTTTTTTTTATTATTTAAAACATTTTGGGAATTGAAAAAATTCTAAGCTTGCGATTATTCAAGTAGATTAAGAAACTGATGTGACGAGCTCGGCCAAATTAAATTCCAATAAACTTTCTTTCAGAAAAATAAATAAATTTTTAATCATAACAAATACATTCATTTAATGAATCGCAAGAAATAACGTTAAATATAATCTTACGTAATTGTTGTACTAATGAGCATTAATCACGGCATTGTGTCAGTAGTTTTCGAATAAAAATTCGCTATTAATTGTATCATCCGAATATTTTTTAATTATGTATTGTATTTTACACCACGATATTAATGTTTTCCGCTGAGAATGTATAAATATGTTTGTGGTTGAAACTCAGATATTCTGTTATAATTCAAGAATTGATCAAGTTGAATTTATTTGCATCCAATATGGGTCTGTTTAGTATCAGTTACATCTTATTCAGTTTGATTGTAATAAATAAGATGGATCAATCAGTACGTATAAGCCACGTTCAACTACAATTTTTTTGTCTCATTTAATCATATTCGTTTACGGTGAAAATTTTAATCAATTACAATTCATTTTTGCTAAGATTGCATTAAAACTAAAATTTGAAGTGTCGACGTGATTTACGTGAATGGGGAATTCGTCGATGAAAATACTTTTGATGTTTCTGTCAATTACATCAACGCAACGTACAATACCATGAGATGTAAAGTAGTTGTTTTAAAAGAATTTCTCAAAGACACCCGAGTAAAAACTTCCATATACCTGTGTGTAACAACATTAACGTTTCTAGTTGTGATTTGAGGACAAAACCTATGTTTATGGCTCCTTTTATTACCGCTATCGGTGGTGATTTGAATAAATACGGGCCAGATGTAGTGCGTAAATAAGTACAGCTTTGATGAATTATGAAATTTTAAAAAAATTGCTTTAATGTGATGTTTTCAGGGTGAATATGGAAATGATTTCATTCCGGTAAATGCAGACATACAACTTCCAGATGTATTCCCACCAAATAAATATCTTTTTGACGCCAAAGTTAGTAACCAATTGTACAAGTACATTTTTTCTTTAGTACAGTGAATTAGAAAACTATACTTAATATTTTCTTAGAACGAGAAATATTAACACATTGTGAAACAATAAAGCAATGTTCAAAATGTAAAAATCAATCGTATATTTTCTGTCTACTTTATCTTCTTTTTGTATAATTGTATACTTAACAATATATATTATGTAAAGGTACAAAAAAACACAACGTAATTCATCATCGCTAAAAACTCCTAATATAACATGACATCGGTAAAAATTTTTATAAAAAATTACATTCTAATATTTCGTTCAGTATTAGGCAAGTATATTCCATTGACTTAAGTCGCTTTGTATATTATTATATTATCTATTGCTTTCTCGAATTTCTTTCTAAGCGCACAGCTAACGACTTTTGAGATTCTTCATATTTATCAACAATTATAAATAAACGAGCGGCAAAAATTACCGTGGAGGGAATATGCATCAGTCTGATCGACTTCTTTTTTGTCGATCTACAACTGTATATATAACTTAGGTTTGTTGTACGGCATTCTGAGAGCTTTTAAGCTCATGGATGAATTAATACACTTGGCAATTATGATGACATAGATTTGTAATAAGAGTATTACTTGATCCACGATGCCTATAAAGATGACTATTATCAGCAACCAGCTTGGTCATACCAGCTTTAGTCGATTGCTTTCTTCTTACATTAATCGTGGCTAATTAATGTTTGGTATAAAAACGTCTGCAAAAAAAAATTTAATTACTGATTATTGTAACTGTTAAATTTTATGACGTTGAAACTTATTCTTATAGTACTTTAACAAAGACATCATTCTCGCTTTTATTAATACAGTTTAGTATTCAGTCACAGCTAAAAATGCAAGTTGATAATAATAAGCAAATTTATTCAATATGCACAAAACTCACCTGATGAATAAGACTACAATAACTGCAGCAATCATCGTCGGTACAGACGACATAATGACTACACCAGCTGCATAATACGCTTGTCCACAAGCAGGCGGGCATACAGGTATAACAGTTTCTGCACAGAAATAAATACAAAATTAACGTTGAGTAAAAGAGAAAAAAAAAGACATTTTAAATCATCAATATTTAACAACAATATCGAATCTTTAATATCCTTTCGATTTGCTCGATCGGAATGCGGAAAATAATTAACGAAACAACGACGGTAAACCATTAATCAATCACTCACCAAACAATTCAACAGACTCCTGAGCAGAGCCAAGCTTATTGGCAGCTTTGCACACATACTGTCCGTACTGTTTCTTCTCGATGGTGATCACACGTAGAGTGGTATCCGTGTACTCATCGGCAGTGGCAAAATGCGAGATACTGTAATGTTGATTGTTCGACAATTGCACCTCGTCCTTGTGCCAAGAGATCGCCGGTGGTGGATAAGCAACAACGTGGCACTCCAAATCCATGTCGTATTGCAACGCTTGACCAAGTCGTGGACGTGGCACAGTGATTACTGGAGCGAATTCGACTTCGAGATTAATGTTGCGACGCGCACCACGACCAACTCCATTCTCAGCGACGCAGTAATACGTGCCTCGGTCTTCTTTCTTCACCGATGCGATTTTCAATGTGTTGCCTCTACGATAAATTGTCAGATTTATAGAAATTGAATTTTCATGTTGATTTAATTGCAATGTATATGTTTATACCTGTAGATCGATCCACCGGTTGGTAGGATGGCATTGTTCTCTCGACGCCACGAGATTCTTGGCACAGGGAAACCACCGGAGTAACATTCCAACAGAACGGATTGATGCTCGTTAACCACCACTGCTCTGGTGGAGTTGTCGCTGATTATCGGCGGTCTGCGTACTTGCAGCTCCACTTGAGCTGAGATTCTCGAACTTGTGGAGATCAAGATTTGACATTGATAGAAGCCTGCGTCGGTTTCTTGAATATCCTTGATCTACATAATTATCAGAAATGTATTTGTTTTTAATTTTGTAGAACGTAAACTTGTAAAACTAATCGAGTTGTTTGCTCATTGGTGAGAAGTATTATTCGCGCATCTCCGAAATTTAAAATATTTTGTGGGACTAATATTTCAAACTCTTATTTCCAATGATATAGTTTACGAATCATCGTTTTCTTTTTGTTATTCAAAGTAAAGATTTTTTTTAACTTGACGTATCAGAATTCTTCAAAGATATAAAATTATTACGATTCGAATGTTACGTACATGGGGAATTCTAATTATACTTTTAATTGAAGCCTCTTGAGCGCACGCGTGGTTTCAATCAATTTGGAGCAATAAACTTTTTTTTCTCTACAATCAGTAATCACACCAATAATTCATATAAACGAATTAACGTATTACTCATACAAAAATAGATCAACAATAATCCACAAACACTTCAGTTTTCTAATTATAAAAAAAAAAACTATCGCATAGTATGCACGCGCATATGGTATTCACATTGAATATCATTTTTCCGGTAAAATCAGAACGCGTTATATAGATAAGTGTATATACGGTCATTATATATACAAACGAGTTTCACTGTACACACACATACACACATCATGCAATTTTACTCAACATACCTGCAGAGTATAAGTAGAAGAGGCAGTATCGGATCTCAATGCGAATCGACTGTCGCGAATGATGAGCGCAGTATTTGTCGAGATTGGCAATTGATCCTCGCGATTCCTGCTGATCTTCATCCACAAAACCGGATAATCTTGGCTGTACTGCACCGAGCACACGAATTCCACCGTCGAACCGATGTCCTTGATTTGCTCCTGCGATATGTAGGATATCGTTGGTGTTCTCTGCGCTGACACTGTCGTTCATTGTGGAAAAAGCAATTAACGCACATTAGTCATCAATTACTATTACTATATATATACATCGCGTACGAGTAGAGTGACATCATTTCGAAATCGGTGCAATTTCAACTGTATATATATCCCATCAAAACATTCATTTATCTAGTATGTAATCGGTAAAAGATTTTAATCCGATGAATCGGTATGCTTCCGCCATCCAAAACGAGATGTAAACAAACAGTAAAAGTGAAGGGCCAAATATATAGAGAGCAAGCGCGTAACGGCATATCCGAACTAACGGTTAATTAAAAGCTCGCGGTCAACTTGGCTGACAACGCGGCATGAAAGCAATAAAAAAAAAAAGTCGCGATCAGCAATATATATATTTTACGTCTAAATACAAAGAGAGAGACCATCCAAAAAACCTACCTGACCACTGCTGCAAAGAGCTTAGCGCGCAAATCACGCCCAACAGCTTGATAACGCCGCTGGGCCCCATTGTTCCACCGATTTTTCTATATTTTTTTTTAGTTCAATTCACAGTATATCTGCCAACAAAGCACAGTACACACTCGAGAAGTTTTGAAAAGTCGACGAGAGAAGAAAATTATTGCCGCGAGGAATGAATGAAACTCACGAAGAACGAGCTGCGAATTGCTATGTGGACGCGCCCAATGCAGTTAGTAGTATAGGCTGCACGCGGACACTACCTCCTTCCTACCTGCACACACACGATCATCGTCATCATGGGGCCCCCCGCCAGCCGTGTTCTCCGTTTTTCTCGTCCACGCTCTAGCGCATGCGTCACCTTCACACTCAACAGAGCATCGCGTGTACGCTGTTCTGTGGTGAATGAAAAGTCAGCGTTTCTGCTGGAATATATAATTTTTTATTTGCAGGTGAAGATGGTTTTAGATGCGATATTGCGGGGTATAAGTAATGCATTTTTTTTAGTGGAATATCGGAGACGCTTGTCGTTAACAGCGCAAATTGTTATTTTGGAGTCGTTAATCATTTATAAATAGATTTTTTGAATGAGATGGTGAAAAGTAAATGTATAAACAATCGTATGAACATTTATGTTTGCTATCAGCAAAATATTATTTTTGAATTCAGATTGGAGCTTTCGATGTGGATGCGTTCACTTGTTTCTTCGAGAGTTTCTTCCGTGAGTCATTTGCTTTCTGGGTGCTCGCAAGCTCGTTTACATCAGCTTTTACGACCCTCAAGTGGCAGTACAAGCTCATCGTAGGAATTACTTTGCACATTGAATTTGAGATCGTGGTATATATTGGCAAAACTAAAGTAAAAATACGCTGCCAGCTGCTCTGGCGGAATGCTTCCTTGGAGGTACCAGATATTTTTCGTTTATTTTCTAACTAATAAAAATTTCTCGGGCAAAATGTTTAGATAAAACGGGTATCTTTTTTCCGCACATATTGTAGCTTTATAATAAGCCCTCAAGCGTTATGGAATTCGAAAATAAAACAAATTAACAGCATTTTGCGCATGACAATGATTCACATACCTCACACCTAAAAAGAAGGGTTGTTTAGAAATGAAATAACTCAGGCTACTTACGTCCAAATTTGATGCGCAACTGCTCATTTTAAAGCTGCTTTCATAAGCTTTAAAATGAGCCTTCACACGTTAAGAAATTCGTTATACATCCATAGTTACAACAGTATACCAACACCTAAAAACCCTTAAAAAATAACTATATTTTTTTAATTTTTGAAAAATAGCTATAAAATTTTTTCTATTCGATAAATCTACTTGAAAATTATTTTCCCACCTACCTTGACGGATTTCACAACATATGAAAAAAGATTCATAGGAATTCATCGAATAGAAATACCAGTTGACAATACAGTCACACACATACGGATTCCATAAAAAAACGACTTTGTAGGCTTCCCATAATTTCTGCTGCAAAATATATGGTAAAATTCTTCAATGATGACACGCAGAAAGTTTAGCTCTTTCAAGAAAACCAATTCCGAAACGTGAAATATCAAAAACTAAAAAGTTATAGCGAAAAAACGGAAAATTTAAAAAAAAGCGAAAACAAAGCTTCCTGTCCAAGGAAACAATATTGTTGACATGATGAACAGCGAGAGTAGCTCAAAAGCGCAATGGAATCTTATCATATAGGCGACGCACGTTTATTCGCGAATTTGATTGTTTATCAATCAATTTTGTAAATCAAGGCAATGAATATGCATTAAATGTCACTTGAGAGATTTTGCACCACAGTTTGTTGATGGAATTCATTTTGAAGGCATTTTTGGGGTAACTCATTGTCAGTAAAATATGGTCTTTCCATTCGTTTGTTTACGCAGACAAATATTTAGGTAAAACTATAAGCAGTGACAAATGTCAATGTCATTTTATCACAGTTATACACAAAAATAATATCCTCGTTCATTATTAACAAATAAACGAACGTAGTACAACATTGCAAACCTGTCTCTGTTCAGTACGCAAATTGACAATCGAATACGAAAAGATAATATGCAATTTTGATGAAAAACAAATAAATTGTTCAATTCAATTAAATTGTAATGTAAAATTGAATTTTTTTTTTTGCAATAACTCGCTCATCAATTTCAAAAACGCCTATACATAGATTTTTTCCAGTCGGCTACATGTAATTATTTAAAATGTTTTATAAATTATTAATAAAACCGGTCAAATTGAACTCCAATTACAATAAATCTCTTATTAGCTTTTATTTTCAGTATACGAACAATTAACAAATGTAAATAAATTTCCCCGCTAATTCAAAATCTTGCTCGAAAATTCACTTTACCGACCGGGTAATTATATAAGAGCAAAATGTCGTCGAACACTTGCGCATGATAACTGAAATCCCCTCCCCCACTTTTCGTAGCAGCAGATCATCGGCTGGCCAGAACCTCAAATATTCAGATTTTACGGAAAATTTCTTGGTTTGCCACAAAAATACTGGTAAGAATTAATCATCTCTTATTTTATTAATAAATTCTGAAGTAAATTGCATTATTACCTCTGACTGTTGATGGCCTAAAGTTATTTTATTTGCAAAAGTGCAAAAGTCAAGTTCATTGATTTACGTTCATTAACAAATGTCTTAGTTTTGGCAAATTTTTATTAAAACTATCACTTGATACTCTAACGTTGATAAATATCAAAGAGTTTTGCTTTATACTATACATTTGTAGATGTTGTTGATAAAAAAAAATATAATACATATGATGAAAGTATTTCACAAAAAAATAACCTTTTTAATACAGATTTATGTAATCCATAATGGCTAATTATGTGTTTGAGATTCATTTTTCACTTTTCATCCATAATTAGTAATTTTTGTTTGTGCAGCAAACATGGCTGAGGAAGTTGGAAGGCCCATGAAATACCCATACACATTGGCAGCAAAGATTACTCAGTTCCCATGGAAGTATTACTTTAAGCACAGTTGGGGATTCAGATACGCCGTATATGCCTCCCTCCTCTGTACTCCAATCTTTTACAAGATACAAAAGATGTGTAAGTAACTCAAACTCGTCAAGCAGAATTTATTTTCAGGTTTAATCTTAATTGAATAAATTAATCCATGTGTGCATGTTTTCAATTACAGCCTACACTCCTGCAAATGTCAAGAAATGGGACGAAATTCACAGGAAGGAGTTTTATGGTGAAGACCACCACTAATGTGTACCTCATTCAAGTTTAGTGTAATATTGAGAGTCACATCTTTTTTTGATTGAATTGGTAAAATGTAATTATTACCTCTGTTCGAGGAACAATAAAGTAATGTCTCTAAATTGTTAAAGGAAAAACTTGTGTATTTCATTTTGAAGGTGTTTATTACCAAATTAATTGTATAAAACGTACATCCGTTACAAATGATTTTCAATTGTGCTGTACAAGATAATGCTTAAGATCCAAGTGTTTATTATTTTTTCATTAAAATTTGGGTAGGTCCAGCCCAAGGATTTTTTTTCGATCGACATGGAAGTGTTTCACATCTCATACTCTGACACAATTAAGTACTGTTATTACATTAAAGTCTAATGAAAAATTAAAATTATGAAAATCCAGTATGCAAGTTTCCATCAACAAAACTGGATTTTTTTACTTTTAAATAAGATAAAATCTAAAATTTCTAGTCTAAATGAGCTTTGCATTTTTGAATCTTGTGAGACACAGACAGTGAAGATATTAAAAATGCTCACAAGACAGGTGTAATATTTAGTTATAACTATTCTAAGGGGTAAATACATAGTTAAACCAATAAATAATAATTTATGATTCAAGTGGATTATATAACAATATTGTAGAACAATAAGAGTAAAAGTGCTAAATTGGATACTTAAACTGAAACATTCTGGATCAAATGTCCCACACACTGGTTCTTATCGGATTGCAATCATTGGCTGAGAAGTTTAAATTTCAATGAATAATACTAATCTCAGCCAAGGCCTACGTAGAAATTGAAAAATTTAACTCTTGTGCAAAAGAACTAAAAAAAGAAATTATCTAAGGATTAAAAAAAAAGCGTTTTGATACCGACTACATCAGTTGTCAATAGTTATAATCTCTACCGATCAGTCATGCTCTTACACTTTAAACATCTCACGAGCTTATTAAATTTGTTCAAACTAGGAAAATATTTTATTTTACTGCACGACAGAGACCCCCACGAGCCTCGTCTTCCACAAACACATATAATCATTTCTTTTACTAGCGATTTGCTTGCATAGTCCACTAAAATCCACGCACGGTTTGTAACAAAAAGAAAAGAATTGATTTTTTTAATTCTGATTACGAAGGAAGGCAAGTCGTTGTAAATTATTACATAATCGATAACGAATCCTCTTCTAGCTGTCGTCTTCTGAATCATCATCATCATCATCATCATCATCATCATCATCATCGTTATCGTCACTGTGCTCCACACCATTTTGTTGGCCATTCTCCTGCAGTTTTTGTATCTTTGCCTGCGGCTGCCGAATTGCGTCCTCGTCGAAACTGAGGTTCAGCTCTTTACACCGCTTCTCAAAGAATTTCTGTAGCCTCATTCCGGCCCTATAAACATAGCTGATTAGGTGACGGTAAAAGCATTCTTTCGCTTGGCGTCTTTAGCGTGTTCGGAAGCCAAAGATTATGACGTTCGTAATGAACAATCTTATCAGATATATTACCAATGCCCATAATGTACCCATCATGCATATGTATGCTGATGTAATGAATGAATGGATGATGATATTAATAGTGTCTATAAATTTTGTATCATGCATAATCATTCGAAAATAGTGGGAATGCCAAGCCATGATAATGAACACCAAATTTTTTTTTTTCACATCATACGTTTTCAATTTCGGCAATATCTTGTAAATGTTAGTTGACAACCACAAATTCAGTATTTCAGTAAATTTTCAAATTGAAAACGTACGAGATATAAAGTAATTTCCACTGATAATTAATTCTAATGGAAAGTACTTTGTCGATGAACTTGAAAATGAAAATAAAAAATACTCCAACAATAAACTATGAAAATAATAATCTCAAACTAAGAATAATCATCAAATTATATATCTTGTTAAAAAGAGTATAAAGTATTTGCCGTTCATTTTCAAGCTCGTATCCAACGCAACGATGATCGGCGCAAAACATTTCGAACAGCGCCCGCAGATGGTCTCTGGCGTCCGAACTCAATCGTGAGCAAGAGCTACAACAATACTTACTTGTAGACTTCGCTGTGGTCAGTGTTGTATGTTTGGAAATTATCAAAGATCAGTAAACAATCACTGAAGAATTCTTGGACAGTGCCGTATTTGCCGCCTTCAAGTTTGCTCTTGATCGTGCCAAAGTCCATTGGTTTAGAGATGTAGTCGTAATAGTCGGGAACCTCGTCCTTGAGAACGGGCGACATAAAGGGCCACGAATCTCGATGACGTTTTATTTCGCCCAGCAGTGCTAAAAGCATTGGTTTAGAACCTTTTATCGAGTGTTTCAGCTCCTCTTCGTATTCAATTTCGGCTGCTCTCTTTGCCGACCGCCTTGTATTTCTCGAGTGTTCAATTTCATCGGACAAACTGCTATCTGCAATTTCAATTGTTGTTTTAGTATACATATTTACGAAGCAAAAAAAAAATTGACATGTAGACTTTGTACAATAATGTCAAGTATGGGTAAAAAAGATGTATAAATAATATTTACAAATGAGAAAATTAAAAATGATGGGCTTGATTAAAAAAAAATTAAGCGGCGTGTATATATAATGTTAATTTCTAGCCTAAAATTCTAGTTTAGGTGCAATGATTAATGAAAAAAATAAGCGCAATTAAAAATAATGTGTTAGCGATCATTATTTCACATGTAAACACGAATTTAATCGATAATACAGACCGTCCCAGTCTTTCGAGTCTTTAGTAAGTAGGCTCTTGGCGAAGCCGTGGATCCGGGAGCGTGCCATAGCTGCGCAGCTTCGCTCAGACTCCCTATCCCTTTCGCGACTTCTCAATGCTATTATAAAAACATACCCAAAAACTAAGCCTTTTTTCTCTCCAATAACTTATCTATTATTTTTTTTTCAATTTTATTTTGAAATGTTGAAACTAAACTTGAAATACAAATAAAACAATTTTTACTGATATGCCCTTTGCCTAATTTTTTTTTTCATCTACGTTTTTCAGAGCAATTGCAAATCAAGTTTAGTAGGTTTTTAAATTTGAACGAGTAAAAGAAAGTATTTTACCTGGCCTCGTATTGCTTTTCCTAGCTTTGCAAGTATGACACGTCCAACGGCCCCGCGGTGGTCTCGTTAGTGGAGGATCAAGACAGTCGGTGTGATAGCATTTGGAGCAGTTATCGCACTCTACGAGTTTGCCGTCGTGTTCACACACCGAGCAAACTTGATTGTTTGATCTGGAATAAACGTGCAAATTTAGTAAATGTTTCAATGAGCTTTCGAGAGCTTTACGAAAATAAACTTACGCTTCGTGGTCGCTATCATTTTCCTGATCAGCTGCCTCCTCTTCGTCTTCGCTTTCCGCCACTCGTTTAGCACGTGCATGCCTCGTTTCTTTCGTAAGGACTTCTTCTTCTACATCGTCCTCGAATATTCTTCTCTTCTTTGCTTTCTCTTTTGACTTGGTTTCTCTTGGCTTGCACGTTTGACAGAACCAATCGCCTTCTGGTACAGACTAGAAAGAGGAGGTAAAAAAAAATTTTTTATTTTGCTAAAAATTTCATGAGGAAAATAAAGCTTTTTCGTAGTAGACGACTTACAGTAAGTTTTGGTTTCAGGCAATACAGATGATGACCCTTGTTGCAGCCATCACAAAGCAGCATATTCTCAGCGTCTCTGCGTCTTCTGCAAATTCTGCACTGCGCATTGGACGCACTCCTACTCCAAGCGATACTATTTTCTAAGGTATTCAAATGTACAAAGAGTTGGGACCAGCTGGTAGATGCCATGAGCGATTGCTCCCATCTATCCCTAGCCTCCTCGTTCGACGTCTTTTTGTCTTTCTCATCGAGGCCTAGTGGCTTTTTCAGGTACTTTGGTTCGACGGCATGAGACACTTGTAAAATTGCACATGCCATCTGTTTGATTGCGGCTTGTTGGGCTGAATCTGGACTCGATTCGTTGCTCTCCGCTGGGCCAAGATACTTGCCTGGATCGCGATAAACTTTTGTGTTTGAATTTGCAATGTCAGAGTCTGGTGTTCCAGCTCGACTACTCGACTTTGTTTCAATTTTGATTTTATCTACTACTGCATTGCCAGCAGCATCCACTGGAGTCTCGTTCAAGCCAAACACCAACTTGTCACACTGCTTGTCGTACTTGCGATTGTTTAATGCGTTCCTCCACGCCTCGCGATCGCGCACTTTGAGCGAACCTAAACAGCCGACTTTGATTTTATCTTCTAAATCTAGTACAAAGTCACGTAGATTTAGTTCCAATATGTCGCTGATTGGCATGTCGGGAGGATACGTTGTGTGGTTGTTGTCGGTCTTTTTCTTCGACTTGGATGTATCTTTTGGTGGCTCATTGAACTGTGGGAAAAAAGGTAATTACGTTAATCAAAGCGAATGTTGAAAAATGCCCTTTTTCAATACTTACGAGTTCAGAATTGAATCTATATTTGGGACATTCGGTTATTGCTGCTACTATACTTTCCCTTTCATTTACAAGATTATGCTTGAGTTCCGATTCTCGGACGCCTCTCTCGCTTAGAGAAGATATCAGGTTATCTAATTCTTCTACAGTGCTATAAAAACTCCATTTCGAACCGACTCTATTTACATGAACTGGACAGTCTTTGTTACCAGTGCAAGCCATCAAACTTTTACGCATATCCTTTTTAATGTCTTTGCGAGGAGACTTGACACCATTTTTCTCTGTGAAACTTTTTTGCTTCGTTAGTTTAGTTTTTTTGAAGGTGTTTTCTTTGTCACTGGTTTCATCCTCGAATTTGCCTTTCAGGTAAGTGTTCAACGTATCACTGTCTGTCAATTCTGGCATGTAAGGCGTGCCTTCTGGAAGACACGTTCCTGGCCAAGGATCGAAATTTTCGACAAAAATACCTAAAAAATAATACAATTGTTAATGAAAGAAGATATTTAATAGAAAAAATATTTAAAAATATTCAAAGGAAAAGAACCAAATGATTTTTTACCTGGTATAGACAACAATCGCCAGTATTTTCTGTGTGCTCTGTCATAACCCAATAGGACCATCATTTGATCGTCTTTTGATGCTTGTTGCAGTTCCTTCAATTTAGCTTCATAGTCTTCTTTCCTCTTTTCCTCTTTACAGTTGTTTCTCGTAATCTTTTTAAGCTCTGGCTCTTCTTCTTCAACTTTGCCATCCTTTTCCTTTTCCTTCTCCTTCTCTTTCAACTTTTCCCTTTCTTCCTTCTCCCTCTTTTGTTCAGCAATAATGAAAGATTTTAATTCTTTCTTTGCGTGAAACAGCTTCTCGTACCTTTCATCTATGATGTCACGAATAGACGCGAACGTTAACAACTGATTAATCAAACATGTGACGACAGTCATTCGCTCTTCTGTGTCAAATTCGCATATGTTGCGGTGGCTCAGAGCTCGTAAAATTTTAGGCTGCTCTATTCTGAGTAGCAGAGCTGGGTCATCGTGATTTGTGTAGCCACCTAATCAACAAAAATAAAATTGTTTAGCACAACAGCCACCAATAGATGAGTAAATAGATAAAATTTGAAATACCTCTTTGAGAATATCTCCATTTAGAAGCTGCTTCACTAATACGACCGCCAGAACTCAAAAGATGTTGTCGTAAAATTTCACTCATTGTATAGGGATCCAATGCAAGTTCTGACAACTGACATCCTTGATGAGTTTGACACCAGGTTGAGGCCATTGTTGCCAATTTGACAGCTTCTGCCATAGAAGAAACTCTCTCTTTCTTCTCAATATTTTCACCACCTTCTTCGGTAGAATCGGCGTGAATTTCATCCTCCTCTTCAGCTTGATATTTGAAAATATTTGCGAGAAGTAGTTGAACAAGATCGTTGAAAGGGCCGGTGACTTCTTTGTCTGTCATGGCTTTTTGCAATACATCCAACGTAACGCCATTAGAAAAATAAGTTTTAACTTCAATTTCATCATAGAAAAAGTCGAGAAATTCTAAAACCATGACAAAATCGCCAAATGTATCATTCAGTAAATCGCTTGTGAATGGAGTGGCTTCCGGAAGTGGTCTTAGATCTTCACATTCCAAATCTTCTCGTGGTTTATTCCACATCCTCACATAAGCTGCCAATGCTGCCTGTTTCAATTTCTCTTCTTTTTTACGTTCTCGTTTCTCTTCGCGTTCCTCTTTCCTCTTTGCTTTCTCTTCCAGAGCTTTTGCCTTCAATTCCTCTTTAAATTTACCATTCACCCTGTAAAAGAAAATATTTTGTTTAATCAATTGAAAATTATAACAAAATAAAAATAGACCATTTTCATTATTGTAAATCATGTACCTTGGTTTTCTGTACTTTTTCATAACCATTCCAGCATCATTGACTTTTTTAAGGGGATCAGGTTTATCAAAAGCTCTCATCTTTGTTGGATCTGAAATGAGGAACTTATCCATAAACTCTTGCTTTTGTTTTACAACCTTTCTTGGTTTTGGTGTGAAATCAGGTAGAGGGCCAGCAAACAAAGAATCAAAGCGTGTTTTGTTGATACCATACTTTTGCAAAACACTTTCCTGAAAAAAATATCAATTTGAAAAAATTATGAAATTTGAAATGTATGAAAATTGATGAAAAAATTATATTAAAATGATAAATATACCTTCACAACCCATATTCCAGAAGTACTTTGTTCGCAAAGCATTCTCAAAAAGATTTTATTTCGTTCTCTGCTGTACTGTTGTTTTTTCCTGCGAATTTGCGACGCTTCTACAATCATCAATTGACTGACATCAGAGTCACCACTGTCAAGCTGTTCAACCTCATAACGAAATAGTCTTGCCGGTGGATGATACTGTCTATCTTGTTGATGTGGACTTCTACAATGAAAAAATAAAAATTTTGTAGCCTTTTATCCTCAATTTGAAAAACAATAAAGAAAAAGTAATCAACTCACTTGCTGTTTTCTGCATTGTAAGCTTGTATTTGTTGTTCAGTAGGCTCAATTACCTGAAGAACATGACACTCGCACCACGAGTCTTCTGTGAAACTAGCCTCAACCATTTCTCCAATGAAATATCTCTCTCTGGCATATTGATAAACATCTTCAATCATCTCTCCCAATGAAGTTCTGGATGTTTTGCTGGCAAGATAGAGTATTGGTATCCTCAGCTGAGGAACAAAAATAAACCAAATATACAATCAATCAGCTATACAACGTTGTTATGTAGCTATATGAAAACTGATGTAAGCAACAAACCTCCATTGGAAACTCTTTGAGGCTCTCCTTGGCATGCTCCTCGCACTGTAAGGCTTCCTCGTAGGTCATGCCAGACTTGCCAGTAATGCTGCAGGACCATACCATGGAGTTGCAGAGAATGATTCTCTCGCAGAACTCACTGAAACAATCATGATAAACAAAGCACGTGAGTGTCAAAGAGAAAAGCGAAAACGTCTCAATCGCAGTGACATGTCGTAAAAGGCTTGGAGCTCGCCACGATAAGTGCGAGTCACACAGGCAGGCACGCTTAGCGCGCGCGTAACAAGCTGCTTGAAGCACGAGAGGGAGAGAGAGACGCTATACTCACTTGTAATCCTTGAAGATCTCGTTGGTGACGGCGCAATGGAACACCTCGTCGTCGTCGCGAAAGTCCGACGAGACGTGCAGCCTTTGAAAGGGCTTCTTCCTGAGTAACGGCATCTTTGGCCGCGAGTTATCCGGCTTGACACTGCGAGCGAGCGAGAGACTCGACTCGCGCGAGAGAGAACGTGCGCCCTCGACGAGGTCGTCACGCGGAAATCAATCGGCGCGCACGATAGAATGGTAGTACGCACACATACACAGAGACACACTGCTGCGCGTTTCTTTTGGCAATAGACAGAGACGGAGAGAGAGCAAGCGGCTGATCTGTCTATGTCGCGCCGGACGACGAGGACGAAAAAGAGAGACTCGACGACGACAAAACGCCTTCTTCACGCCAATCGCACTTGATATGATGCTCATCCGCGAGAAACGCGCGCTTTCACATATATGCACCACCTGCCACTAACTAAAGTATACTGCAGCAGCAGCAGCGAGTCCAGAGGAACACCGAAAACTGCGAGAGGGAGAGAGAGACAGATATGTTCGCTGCCGCGACTGCTCACCACTGCGTACCTACTGAAAAACGAAGAGAGAGAGAGATGAAGTGCTGCTATAGTCCGTGCCATGCGCGCAATGCGCACAACGGAAACCGACAGCCAGTTAGCTCACCTCGTTTCTCCCGCCATCGCCGACATAGACTTGTCCACTTTTGCGCCAATTTTTAAATGTCCCTTAGCTTTGTTCGCTCAATTCTCAATCCCTATATTGCAATGACAAACGATCAATCGCTTCCGAAGTGATTTGTTCGCACACCATCAGTTCGATTTCAGCGAGTAATGGCGAAGAGAAGGCGTAGTTTTGCGAAAATTATTGCGCTTCGTTGTACCAACGAATATAGATAAGCGTCTATATTCGTTGGTTGTACATACAATGCACAATTTTTAACGGAAATGGGCTCACCATGAAAAAGTGCCGCCATTCAGCACTCTACCAACTTTCGAGAGCGCTTACGCAAACGGCAAGAGCAAAAGAACAGGGCGACGGCAAGTCGTAGGTGGCTATTTACGTTCAAGTAAACAAATAAACACAAGTTCAAGGTGATTTGTCGTTTAAAAATGTCATTTCCGAAACTTTAAAACACTCGATTAGCTGTAATTTCTTGTGAGGTGAGATCAGCGCGAGATGGCAGATGCATATAATCAAGATATCGGCGGGAAAACTGTACGCGCGTTTTTTACAGCTCTACATTGGCAGCACATTCGAACCGTGAATTCGTTTGAGTTGTTCGGTATCCTATCTTGAAAGATTAGAAATAACCTAACTCGATAAGAGGACTGAGAAGATGGATTTTCAAGGGAAATTATTGTATATTTGCCAATAACGGCATTAATTTGCCCTAATGGTCCCTGATATCGCTGATAATTTCCCTTTTTCGATTCATCATCGGGAAATGTAGGAAATCAAGATTTCCTTCCGACCTAATAAATGGCTGTTTATAAACAATAAATTAAAAATACAATATATTTATTTTTTCTTTTCTTTTTGTCGCCATATGATCCATTGAAATCTCAAACTATAAATATTAATAAATTAATACTAACAGTTTTCTTGTGCACATTTTTATGTACAGATTATTTATGTATAAAATTTATTGTTAAAAATAAAATATATGTATATATATATTACTAATAAATCTATTAATAGTTTGTACCAATGAATACACTTAAGCAATTTAAATATTCTTTTTACACATTAATAAGGAAATTGTCATGTTGATATAAGTTTCATTGAATTCAAATCTACACAAAATGTTTTGATTAGGCTTCTGCAAAGGCTCGGCTTAGGCTCGAAGGTAAAAGCTCGAGCCGGCTGGAGCTTAGCTCGAAGCTCCGAGCCCAATCGAGCTTTCCGAGCAGTTCGAGATTTTTTAAGCTCTTGAATTATTTTACGGATAGAGTCTATAAATATATGTTAAAATGCTGGATTTATTTAAATTTTCAAGTTTTCTAGCTAATCGAATTATGTTACCTATTGCTACTAAGGTTAAATTGAAATTATGTTTGTTTAATTTGGAAAAACTTTCGAAAAAAACTTGAGCGACACATTTTTTTCTTCTTTATGCTTATTTCGATGCTCAGTCAATATGTAGCAGTCAAAAATCTCGAAAAATTCGAGTGCTTTAACGATCGAGCTGGCTTAGAGGTCGAGCCCCGGAACTTCGAGCCGAGCTCGAGCTGAAAAACTCGGGGCTCGAAAAGCTCGAGCTAGCTCGGGCTGGGCTCGACTCGGCTCGGCCGAGCTAAAGATCGAGCCGCTCGAGCTTTTCGAGCTTTTGCAGAAGCCTAGTTTTGATATCACTGTAAAAGTTGAGGATAAAAACTTCTTTTCATTGAAATTAAATAATGCCCAAATTATTCTGTATTATTCCTAGTGAGCTTTCACTACATGCTGAGCCATTCAGTTATATATTGACATGTAATTGGTGTAACATCACCAAAATCACAGCAATTCTTTCTTATCTGAAAAATCAAAGTTCATAATTAGCAAGGTAAAACCAAAGAAAAATAATAAAAATGAAAAATGGGCTTACAGGACAAACGCCACAAGGGCTTTGTATAAGACCTGGTGGATCCAGTAAAGGTTTAATTGCTCTATACAGAGTTCTTTTATCACTAGTTATAGTTTTTTCCACTTTGCCATCATAAATCAAAGTGTCCAGTATCATTTCCAAGTCTGGTACAGACAATTTTACCTGTAAAATAAACATTTGAATAGAATATCAAACAATTGATTGAATAAACGGCTTTTCAATCACTCACTTTACTTATTCCTAAGTCATTAATAAATGTCCAGACATCATTTGAAGAGGCATAAGAAGCATTTCTCTCTGCCATAGGTCCATTAACGTACTCTTTTGGACTATCTCGTTTTTGTTCTAAAAACCTATAGCACTGTTGGTTCAGAACTTCTACGAATTCAGCTTCAAAGTCTTGATCTTGATACCATGCTCCTCCAGTGACACTTGCATCTGGATCTAAATTGTACAGCATGTATACTTTTTTTCTGCTAGCAGCCACTGACTTAATAGCTTTGATTAACTTCTTTGTTTCAAGACTTTTCAGAATTTTGGTCAGTTGAGTGTTTGCCAAATTAGATCGGAATCTTATGTCTCTTAACCAGATTCCCTTATTTCCAGCTTCTTCTATAATTGTATACACAACTTTCTCCTCGTTGTCTGCACCTTTTGCTGCTCTTGCGCTGGCTGGATCTTTTGATTTGTAGAATAAAGTTTCTCCTTGTTTGTAGAGATTAATCAAGTGCAATGATAATAATTTATTAATAGCTTGGGCTCTTTCAGCTGTTGGCAAGTTTGGTATTTCTGTTGAGATGTCTTTGTCGCTGATTCCTTTTGGCTTTGTTTGAGCCATAGTAAGTATTCTGTGAATAAAACAATTGTGTTAGAGTTTGTTTATTTATACTTTGGTCGTTTTGAAGTCATTGTTGTACTTACTTCTGAGCCACAGGATCAAGTTCTTCCACTTGTCCTGCATTTTCTGAAGTTGAAGTCATTTTCTATATAAACTATTCTTCACTTTAACACAACCAAAACAATCTGTATATAGTGTCGCTCTTTATTACTATCCACTGTACTTGTCAAATTATAACATTATTTTTTAATAACTGCAATTTAGTTAACACCGCATTGTTTATTATATCTACGATGACGCTACTGTAGAAAACTTAACCTGTAAGATCCATGAGCTATGACAACACACGACGGGACTGACAGCCATGTGTTTTCCATTTATTCCAGTGAGAGAGAAAGAGACAGATTCGGAGAAATCAGCTGTGCTGTGCACGAAAAGTTGCTCCGAAATTTCATCAGATATCCAGAGTAACAATTTAAGTTTGAAAATAAAATTACTTTAATGGAGGATTCTTGCGATAATCAGGATGAAGATACTTTCTTAGCATCGAGAACATGGAATAAAGTAATTGACTCGGCTTCAAAAGTAAACAAATTGAAAATATTATTGCAAAAAATGTTAAATTGAATCTTTAATTAAAAAAGTAATTTAATCACGCATTAATTTTATTTCAGATAGGATACAGAGAAGGTATTGAAGATGGCTCATCATCAGTTTTTCAAGAGGGTTTCGACAGGGGTTACAAAGATGGTTTTAAAAAATCATTCCTCTTAGGCATTTACAAAGGTATTGCTAATCAATTAGCAAAAGACTTGAAACATCCAGAAGAAATCGAAAATATTTTATCAGATACAAAAAAGGGCATATGCTATTTGTGTAAAACTCAAACTTCCACAGATAAAGTTTCAAAGCCCATTGTTGAAGTGGAGAAATGTCAAAGTGAACATTCCAGTGAAATTTTAAAAATGTTACAAGACTATTTTGATCCTATTTTAAAAACACACAGTATTGATCCTAACACATTGAATGTGCATACATGATTTTATAATAAAACAGTGACATTTAATCGTTTTTTCGATCTTTTTTTACCAAACTTATCCTACCTTAAACTTTATGCAAATTGCCATTTAATTAAATAAAATTACAGATTCTTTTTTTTTTTTTTTTTTTTTTTTCAAAATTAGGATGAGGGATTATTTAGTGTTTCAATTTAAAATCAAATTGTCTATTAGTTTTTATTTTTTCGATTATACTCATGAGAAACATTGCAAAACAATAATTTGCGAATAAAAAAATTGAACGCAGTTATTTATAAATATAAACCTTCTGGAGAACCTTCCTTTTTCCTATACAATACGCTTTCCTTAGATTTCTTAAAGTCTTCACAAGTAACTTTCATACGACGCTCTCTCAATGCCATGAGACCAGCTTCAGTACATATTGCCTGAAAAATAAAATAATGTAAATGAGCGTTTTGGTGTAGTTTTTTTTACAAACAACAAAAAACAATTTTAAAAAGTTTACCTTGATATCAGCACCAGACAAATCATCTTTTGCCATAATCAATTCATTAAGATTTACATCTGGAGCCAGAGTCATCCTGCTTGTGTGTATACTAAAGATTCTTTTCTTTGTCTTTTCATCAGGCAATGGGAACTCTATTTTCCTGTCAATACGACCAGGTCTGATCAATGCTGGATCAAGAGTTTCGATCCTATTTGTTGCCATAACTACTTTGACATCTCCTCTGCTGTCAAATCCTATGAAAATGATGAAAAATTAAAATCATTGAATTTGATAAAATTTTCTAACAATAATATTAATAAACGTACCATCAAGTTGATTCAGGAGCTCAAGCATAGTTCTCTGAATTTCCCTTTCACCACCACTGTTGCTGTCATATCGCTTGGTACCAACAGCATCAATTTCATCAATAAAGACAATGGATGGTGCATGCTCTTCTGCAACCCTAAACAGTTCTCTGACAAGCTTAGGACCATCACCCAGATATTTTTGAATGAGCTCCGATCCTACTACACGGAGGAAAGTGGCAGACGTTTGATTAGCTACAGCTTTGGCCAGCAAAGTCTTTCCTGTGCCAGGAGGTCCATACAGAATGACACCTTTGGGTGGTTTGATACCCATTTCTTCGTAGTACTCTGGATGAGTCATGGGAAGTTCAACAGACTCTTTGATTTCTTGAATCTGAACATCCAATCCTCCAATATCAGCGTAAGTTTCCTGAGGAGCTTTTTCCAGCTTCATCACAGTAACCATTGGGTCTGTGTCATCACCCAAAACTCCAACCACAGCGTGTACTTTGTGATTCAGAAGCACCGAGCATCCTGGCTCCAACTGATCTTTGTCAACAAAGGACAGGATCGAAACATAATGCTCCGAACCAACAGAGGTGGAAACAATAGCATGATTATCATCAATGATTTCTTCTAGAGTTCCCACAGACATTGGAGTTCCTCTCAAGTCATCGACTTTAGATCTCTCCTCTTCATTCTTCTCTTCCTGGGGCTTCAGACGCTCTTGATTCCTGATGAATTCCTCCTCCATCAGAAGGTAATCCTTGATACGCTCCAATTTTAAAAGCTTCAGTCTGCATCTCGTGTGTGGTGTTACCTGAGGTAGTTTCAGAGCTGCATCTGGCCCCTTAGTACGACGCTTTTTCTTTCCTACTCTAGTTGGTACGGGTGGTTCGTATTTCTTCTTCTTGTCCTTATCATCCTTTTTGTCTCCGCCTGCTCCACCAGGGCCCGATTGATTTTGACCCTAATTAATTAACATTAAAGATATTTATATAGTTTCGAAAAAAGATTTATTTTGATTTTGAAAAACTCATAGGTTAAGTTTCGATTATTGTCAATAACTTTCAGAGTTCTGTCAGAATTTAATTGACTGATTGTTCAAACTACTAGTTAGCATTTAATTTATTTGAAATATTTGTTTACAATTATTTCTAAACCGTATTTAACTCACCATTATTAAAAGACTCTCAAAAGCTTTACAATGGAAATCACAAAGTCATCCGTGGAACACAACCGCCATCTTACATCCATTCGATAGTTCGATTTATATTTTAAAAGTGCCGTAAATCAAACACAATACGAAAAACAAAATAAAAACAACTTTTTCCACAAGCCACTTCTGCGATTACTAGCTCCTTAAAATATTTTCGAGTTGCTAACAAAATAAAAAAAAAATTAATTGTGTTTTTAATCGAGAAAAGCTTTTATTATTCCCAAATACAACCATCTATAATACAATTTTGCAAAATAATTACGTATATAACCGGTCTTCGCTTCTTTTGAACACCTCAGTGCAGTTGAATTGATTATTTACTAATCGCTTTGAAAAAGACTTTTAGTTTTATTTTGTGGAATTATTTTTAATTTTCATTAACAATGGATCGTTTGCTTTATTTTGTTTGTACGTAACTTTAAATTTATTTATTTTTATTGATATTTAAAAATGATACAACCACTTTATCCAAGCGATTAAATGAAGTACTTACAGACTGATCTTTGAATCGTCGTATTATTATTTACAATACGTATTTTGAGGAACGTGTTTGTTAAAATTTAAGTTTTTTTGGGTTAAGCATGGGGTTCGACTTCTATTGAACAAATCAATTTTGAAAAAAAAAAGAATTACAAATGATTACAAAGCCACTTTTAAAATCAACGTGTTTATGAAAATGATTACAAATTGAGTGGGTTCGTAAAACGAGTGATATATTTTCTCGATTTTTTTATTAATTCATTTTTATTATTACTTTAAATAATATCATAACTATCACTAATTAGAATCTCGTGTAGTTGAAATAAGTAACCAAGTTAAAATTCATTTGTCCAGATGTGATCATAAAAACTAAGTAAAATTAATGACTGAGATACTTTGAAAATTCAAGAAAATATATCATCAGCTCGATTTTGTTTGAGTAAAAGAAAATACTGCAGATAAGACAAATAATTCATTAACGTCGTTTTTAAGTATTCAACAGAAACACATGTTTTACTTTCGTTGAATCACAGTTGTGTGGTTTCAAAGAATCGTAAACGTCGGAGGTAACAGGAGCACAACTCTTGCATCATTAAGTAATAAATTAAAATGTGACATGAAACTGTACAAGTGTGTGATTCATGGGAAAGAAGAGAGGCGCTCGAAGCGAATCGATAGCTGACTTTATTTCCGGAAGTTGTTTTTGTTTTATTTCTTTTTAAAGACCAGCTAAAATAATTCTAGGATCTTCCACTGCATCCTTAATTTTTCTCAAGAACATCACAGCCTCGCGACCGTCGATCAGTCGATGATCGTATGTCAAGGCAATGTACATCATTGGCCGAATAACAACCTGAAACCAAACAAAATTCACACACTTTTGTTACTGCATATCACATACAAATTTTTTTTCTTTTTTGTTATCGATAGAAATCCTAACATACCTGTCCCTTGATAGCAATGGGTCTATCAAAGACACCATGCATTCCAAGGATAGCACTCTGAGGAAGATTGATTATGGGAGTACCCATGAGAGATCCGAAAACTCCACCGTTGCTTATCGTGAAGGTTCCGCCATCCATGTCCTCGATCGAGATTTTACCTTTCCTAGCTTTGTCGCCAAGCGCAGCCAGAGCAATTTCAATTTCGGCAAAGTTCTTATTCTCGATGCTTCTCAGCACAGGCACGACTAGACCTTTTGGTGTTGCGACGGCTACGCTAATATCGACGTAATCCCTATAAACTATCTCAGCCCCATCAATCACGGCGTTGACCACCGGCTGATCTTTGAGAGCGTAAGCCGATGCCGCGATGAATGGACTCATAAAACCTAACTTAAGTCCGTACTTTTTAGTGAAGGCCTCTTGGTTTGATTTACGGAACTCCATGAGTGCACTGAAACATTGAAAAACGAACGTTTTACGTTTCGAAGAAAAAAACTTATCTTTTATCAATGTATTTGTGCATCACAAACCTCATGTCAATCTCGTTGAATGTTGTCAACATGGCATTAGTGTTTTGAGCATCCTTCAGACGCTCCGCGATACGCAATCGCATTCTGTTCATTTTCACTCTTTGTTCAGTTCTTGTCCCGATAATTTCGCGAGAATAGTCTTGTGGAGGCAGTTGGACTTTAGCACCTTCCAAGGACTGAAAATACATGAATGAATACATTATTACAACTAAAATATGAAACGTACATTTATATTTTAACGCACTCAATTTTCACCTGTGCATGTTTGATAGCTGCAACTGGCATAGATGCCTTGGGAGCTTGAGGTGGAGGAGGTGCTGCAGCAGGTGGTGGTGGTGGAGCAGCAGCTTGAGGAGGAACGGCAGCGACAACTGGAGTAGGTGGAGGTGGCGGAGGGGCAGCTTTAGCTGGTTCTGGCTCTTTTGGTGCTTCTGGCTTTGCTGCAACTGTACCACCAGTGGCACCCACTTCGATAGTACACAGCTTGGCTCCAGCTTGCACCGTAGTGCCATCTTCAACGTGCACAGCCTTGATTACACCAGAGACAGGGGATGGAACTGGAACCGATGTCTGAAAATAATAAAACATTATTTACCGCCAAGTGTTTGTTAAAAAGCTTACATGAAATATGGAGCATACCTTGTCAGTTTCGATTTCACACAAGACTTCGTCCTCTTTGACCTGGTCGCCAACCTTCCTTTCCCACCTTACATCACCTTCGTTCACACTCTCTGCAAATGGTGGCACCACAACATCTTTGGACTCCCCTGCAAAAGATTCAAATAATGAATGAAAATATTCTCACTCCATTGTCAGTGCTTATCAGTGCTGGCCCTTACATAATGACGATGTTGTCTGTAAATATCTGGAGTGAGCACTCCAACTTTGGAACACATGGGGTTTGATGTGGCTGCTAAAAAAAGAAACACATGTGAAAAAACTTGCTCACACAGATACACACACGCGTCGCGAGAAAAGCCAAAATAAAAACTCACTGCTGAACAATTTTATCTAAGACCTTTTGTGCTTGCACGCTCGTTCTAAATCCTGCAAAGCATAAAGTTTGTAATCAAGCGATTAGTTTATCAAAGTATGTTGACATCTACGAGTATGAGAAAAAGAGTGTTTGGCTCACCTCTCTGATAATACGTACGAGATCCCTGGAAAAGTCAAGAGCAAAACAAATTATCAAGATATATCGGTCGTCATTATCATCGCGTAAAAATAAGTCGGCGAGAGGAGACACGAAAAAAAAAAAATTGACAGCTAACGTTCGGTGTGTGTGTGTGCTAGCAGAAAGTTTTGTGCTCTATAGGTCACGTGCGTGTTGCGCGAGAGAGAAGGGCTCTTTTCTCGAGGTGTTGAACCGAGAAAGCTACACCTTGCGGCAGATTGTAATTTTTCCGTCTGTCTCGCGAGCTTTTCGAGCGGAGGATTATGTAACGCTACTCGCGTAGTCTCGAGGGTGTTGATCATCGTGTGGGCGAGCCGATGTACTAAATTTTTTTCAGTCATCCAGCGCAGGCAAGTATATCACAGAATGGTGACTCGTCTGTCGAGATTCGCGATGGATGTCCAGGTGCTGCAGGGGTCTGTGTCGAAGTGCACTTACCTTGGAGTGCAGCAAGGTTACACGTTTGAGAGCGCGCGGGACGAGCCTCGTGGAGTTGGATAGTAATCCGGCCATCCTTCCGCCCGTCGTTCTTTCTCGTCACCAGGGTACACACACAGCACTTATCCGCGTACCATCGGCCGTACACTGCTCTCTCTCTTTCTCTCTCTCTCTTTCGCTCTCTTTCTCTCTCCCACTGGATATGGAGCAGTGGGGTGGGGTATGCGCGACTTATGGCCGCTCGCTCTCCTCGCTTGACTCGTGCTGATTTTTTTTCGACTATAGGTTAGTTCGCTGTATATATCTGTCTCGCTCCAACGCCTTGGGTGGCATTGCAGTGGAACGCACTTGGTGTGAGTCAAGGTAAGAATTCTTTTTGAATTTGAGTTATGATAAACGAGGCAATTACGTTATTTTTCGTGGTATAAGGTAAGAATGACTAGAGAGTGTGTTTTTTTAATAAATTGTTCGTTACATTTATTACAACGTCATTGTTTATTATGTACAATAGAGAAAACGAGGCCGCGAGCGACATTATACAAAAATTAAGTTTGGCGCATTTTAATTGTTTTTTTTTTGTCTCGTTGTGAATTCATATAGCACTTATTAAGTTAATACATCGCATTTGAATCCAAAGGGAATAATTGACTATTTTTCCCCCTCCATGCTTACATTTGCAATCGACGCAAGAGTTTCTCCCTCTATACAAAGTCTGGAACGACTCTAAATGATTAGTCTTATCGTATAGGACTTCTTCTTTCTTCTCATTTAAATAACGCACTTAAGAGCTAAGCATTGTATACAAAAAAAATGACTTGATGTTCATTCAGGTTTCATATCAAAAATTACAATTTCACCATGGATTTTTCGTCAGATACAATCTGTTTTCCCTACCTCGAAAAAAAAAATTGAAAAATTTTTTACATCGTACCATGAGTGTCATAATATAGCTCTATATGTATATAATATATTACATTACATATTTATACAGATTTCAGGTGTAATTGCGCATTCGTCCACCTATAATAATACAATTTTTAGTTAAATTAATCGTCAGCGTTACTCTCTGCAAGTATTCATTTTGTTTTTAGTGCAGCATAAATAATTAAAAACTTTTTACAGATCGCGCGAAAAAAGCGCGAAAATATGTGACATTGCAGGATTTATCAAGTGGATTTTTTTAAAATACTCTAGTGGTATTTAGATGACGGGTCTTCTGAGTTATGAGAAGTCGCAAGGCAATTCTGTCTCGTAATTCAAAAGATTCAACACTACAATAAATAATAAATTAGTCAAGATTCAGAATCGTACATTCACACAATACACATTACAATTTAATGCTGTCGGACAAAAAAAAATAGTAAAATAAATATGGTGCTCAAACTCTTGATGATCGATTTTTCACGTAAAATCTCTACCGCAGCGTTGTTCGTCTTCGAGATTTTTCAAAGCTCACGCTGCTATTGGTAACAAATTGAACTAGTCTCGCACCACTCCATTCGCGATTCGCGATAAAACAAAATTATTTACAATAATTGAGACAATCTCAATGATAATGAAAAAAATGCTTTCAGACATTTTAATTAGCCACGTTTCGCAAAAGTCGGGGAAAACGTGCACGTTTTTTTACGAAAAAAAAGGAAAAAAAATATATATTGAGGAACTTAGATTTGGCCGGCTATTTTTCTAGTCTCTCGTTCCAAGATCAATCTCGGATAATCATAATAATATTACGCTGAAGTGAAATATTAATTCCTAGTCATGTAATACTTTTCGTCGTTCAACTAGAAGTGTCCGTATAGCGTATAAAAAATTCTTTTAGAACGCAAAAAAATAGCATTTGAGTCTCCCTCGTTCGGCTTTATACTCAATATATTGCAACGGATTCAATTTTTTTTCGTCCATTCTCAATAGAGAAAATCCACCTCTTCCATTCTTTAAATGCCAACGGATAAGTACAGGTAACGCGCTATAAACTACGACAACACGCTCGGACGAGAGAGACTCGAATGATAATTAATAATAATAATAATAATTAAAAAAAATCGTGTCAGTCGCAAGTTCTCAGTTGAGATAAAGAGAACGATCAAGTAAGTTGCGTTGTAAAGGGCGCGCAAATTACTTGCCAAAGCGATTATTTTCTATAACCTAGTCAGCCTTGTGAGTGTTCCCGCTTTTGCGCGATAAGTAAATGAGCATTTCCACGCGGGAATGCCGAAAAAATTAACGCTTGCTGGTCTTGTTCCTGTTGTAGCTGGTGTCGGAGTCCGGCTCGGAGCTCGAGCCTGATGACTCGGCCGTGTTCACCAGTGTCGTGCACCTCGAGCTTCGCGACCTGTTGCTCGACGAGTGTCGACATTTATCGCTGCGGTTGCTTCCTGTAACACCAAGCAAAATGTTGACCATTAACATCTCTACCTTGCAATGAATGCCAATGAACAGCCAACAAAAATTCAAACCAAGAAAAAAATAATACTTACGAGACAGCGGAGTGTGAACCTCGATCTTGGCAGTAACAGTGGCAGTGACTTTAGTGGTGATGTGAGATGGCGGTGGTACCGGAGACGTCCGACTAGAGCCGCTCGAATCCGATCCGCTGCAGTTCTGTTAGTAGGCAAGGGGCAAAGAAAAAGAAAAACAGAACGCACGTTAGTCGTGTCAACACGCAAAAGTGTCACGGAACTTCCTGAAAAAGCACCAAAAAAACACGGAAGCTCTACAAACCTGATTGGCGCACGTCGACGTCTCGACCTTGACTTCCGGCTGTACTATGATACAAGATTCTTGCTGGCTGCACCAAGAATTCGGCTCCTCGATGATCGTCGTAAGTCCACCGGAAGAGGGTTCGCTATGTACAGGGGACTCGTAGATACGATGCTGCAGCCGTTTGGGCGGAGCCGGTGGCTTGGAAGACGAGCGCCTTCGAGGAATGGGCGAGGCTGGCGGTGTGGGAGTGGAAATGCGATCCGGATGTTCGTTCGGTATTACTTCCGCAGTTGGGCCGATCAGCGAAAGTAGAATGGGAAAGAAGAAAAGCCCGTTGACAAGGCTCACGCCTATGAGACTGACGAGAACCAAGACGAAGTGACGAACGATGAACTCGAATTCAGAGAAACCGAGCATCACCGCTGCCAAAAGTGTCGTCGCCGCTCCGTGTATCAACGGAGCGCACATGTGCTCCAGTGCCAGTCGGACTCTACGATCGCGACTGCCAACGCTCGTTATGAAACTCTGCAAAACAATAACAAATCATCAGTCAAGCTCGAAAAAAAGAAATAACAATTTTTATTTTTCAGGAATTCCTAAATAGGCGAGGAATAATATTTACCAAACAGACGTGGACGGTGAAGCGCACGGCAATTCCAATGCATAGGACCAACAATACAGCCGTGACGGCGCTAAGCTTAATTCCTGAGAGACCCATAATCCCCACAAGTTGCAGAACAGCGCCGGCCAGCGCAACCCCGACGAAAATCGCCGCCCAAAAGTTCAGCAAGAGAATGCCAACGACGAAGACGCATGCGCCAAGGGCGGCTAATAGAGCGATCCCGAGGCAACTCCTCAGATCCATGTATTGTTCCCAGAATACGAAAGGAATGCCCGAGGGAAAATTGGGCAATCCCCTTTCCTCGAATTTCCGGCAGACGGCACGCACACTGGCGATCAGCTGGGTGATGTCAGCGGTATTGCTGAGCTTGTACAGGTAGAACGGCATCTGGGCGTACTCGATGGGCGAACTCTTGGGAATCTTCAGCTCGAATTCTTTAGTGTAAGTCCATGTGATGGGCTCTGGTCGCAAGTTCGCCAGCGAGGCGCCGTAAGCCAAAGCGTCGTTGGCTACCCACGCGCTCAAGTAGTTGTAGAACGCGTGTGGATTGATTATACCCTCGGAATTGACGAGTCGGACTTGAGTGACGAGCGATTTGTCGACTGGATTGTCAACGTCGCCGGTTTGCACGAGAAGCTTGTAGGCTAGTATAGCTTCGTCGGTGGCATTGGTGTGCCAACCTTCGGATGTGATGCAGTTGTTATTGAAATCTCGGTCGAAGGCTCGCTGCAGATTGATCAGCCAGTTGCGGAAGAGACCAAGCCAGAATTCGGGCAGACCGCCGTTGTCGTTCTTCACGACGTTCTTCACTCGGACGAAAGCGTCGTGATAGTCGTACAACAGTCTCTGATGATTGGGGTAATCGAAGTCGCGTCCGGTCACGGCGAACATGTTGTAGAAACCAAAGTGACGACTCTGAGCAGCGAGGAAGGCGTGCTCGTCCGAGTTTGCCGGCACGAGATCGGCAAGCTCGAGGCCATCGTCGATGCGCATCGCCTCGTACACACTGCCGATCAGTATCACGATCAGAGCCAACACGCCGAAGGTCTTCGTCGCCGACGAGGTGATGAACGGCGCGTAGTACTTGGACACGAGTCGCGTGAGCGAGAACGATAGGCAGTCGTCCTGCGAGCAGCCCGTCAGACTTGCGTTCTCCGCTGATTCCGTCCAGTTCTCACTTTGCTGCTGCTGTTGTTGCTGCTGCGGTGACTTGGATTTCTTCGTCAACTCTTGCTGCTCGGCCGCGTGTCTTGGCTTCGAACCGCTGCGTTTCGGTTCGGCAAGTGCCGGCAGACAGCAGCAGAAGATATCCGAGCGTCCCGAGCGTCTTCGACGCAGATCGAGGCTGATCATCGCCGGGAAAACCAGCAACGTAGCCGCGAGATTGAACAGCAACAGAATGCCAGCTTGAAGCGAAAAGACACGCATCGCCGGAATGGGAATCATCGCGGCGGCAAAGAAGGCAGCGACGTTGCACAGACTCGTCAACAGAATCGACAGACCGGTTCGTTTCAGTACCACGCCGGTCTGCAGATTACTCGGCACCTCGTTCACCGACAGCTCGGCGTAGGTGTGCGTCAGCAGGAACATGTCTTGCACGCCCAGACCCAAGCTCAGGAACGGCACGATCTGCGTGCTCGCCGCGTTGAACGGGATACCAAGTAGCGTGCAAAAGCCAAGGCCCGCGGCCAAACTGGCGACTGCGAGCATCACTCCTGCCATGGCTACTCCCGACTGCGAACGTACCAGATCTTTGCAGCGGTACAGAGCCAATCCAGCGTATCCAACCTGCGATGTGATCAGTCTATCGTTATACGCATCGCTCGGTCACGAAAACGAGAGCGTGAAAATTGTCAAAAGCTTACCATGAGTACGCAACCGACGACGACCTTGAGTACGTCGAGCTTGCTGTAGGTGCCGAGAACGTCATTCATCGTGGTCGTACTGAAAGCGTAAAGATCGTATCTCGCCGGCTCGCTGTTGTTCTGCGCGACCTTGAGCGCCTTGCTGAAGGCGCGCTGCCATTTGTCGAGTACGTAGGCGGCTTTGTCGGTGGACCAGCCGACATTGTGAACCTTGTAGTTAAACGAGTAGAAGTCGTAGAGCTCGCGTTCGCCCATCAATTGGATGACGGTCTGGAGTGCCGCGGCGCTGGTGAGATAGCCGCTTTTGTTGCGCTTGGCGCCGCCGACCAGCAGCTCCTCGGGCCAGTGCATGTATTTGGCGGCGAAACCGTAGCAACCACCCGACAATTCCCGACCGATGTCCGGTGGATAGGCGGAGTTCTTGTTCGGCGCTGTCTCCGGACACTCGGGATCTTGAGGATTTAGGCATGGTTTGCTTTGGTAGCCGTTGCTGATGCCTGCGCGCTTCATGAAATCCTCGAGGGTTGCGTAGGGAAAAGTGAAGTTCAACTTCTTGATCTTTTCCACCATCTTCATCGGATTGAGGTTCGTCCATTTGACCGGTGGATCTTTTTCCAGACCACTGCGAACAGATGCATTTTGCTCGGTCAATTTTGCACTTTCGAATTTGAATTTCATTGAACTTCATTGCCTACCGTCGGTACATCGTGAATAAATTTTTCATTTTCAACTTTTGGAAATCTTAAGATAAGAAATAATGAAACTCGATCAGAAAGTATCAAATTTAACATCAAATTCATTTAGAATCACACCAAAATAAAAATAATAATACTCTACTAGAACTACAATCCCTAAACGTCTTCAAACCTCAGGAACATGTATAAGTTTCACAAACATTAACAACAAAAAAGAAATCAACTTGTTGATTATCGCAAGATAAACCAAACTACAAGCAACTCGAGCTACTCAAATTTCAAGAATCACCCGGTCCATTAACTCTCTCGCTTTAAAAAAAAATTACGTATGCTCCCGTGCATCCATTAGAATCGAATTCCCTTCTAATTGCTTATACCGCAAAGAGTCGCGGTCAGCGGCAGCAGCAAGAGCGAGAGTATCAATTGCCCTCCATCAAAATCAATATATCCAGTGACACTTACGGTATGCGAATAGGATCCTTTGGTCCAAGTAGCTGGCTACCCTCCCAGAAGCAATCGAGGGGTGTGATGATGGCACACGGGGTCACGCTGTCGAAAATCTGTCCCAAGCAACAACAGAAAAAAAAAGAAGAAATCGATGAATCATCTTGTTTCTCAACGCGCATGCAAGGTAAAAAAAAAACAGAAGTGGAATGAGAAGAAATTTTGCGCGTGCTCGCATACCTGGTCGATGTAGTGGATCTCGAAGTTGGGTCCGGCCGGCGCGTAGCACAAGTCTTTGAGCCTCCAAATGCTGTAAAAAAAAAAGAAGAAAGAAGCACCGTCATTAGTTATCATCCATCAAAAAAAAAAAAACAGAAAAGAAAACGAAAGAATGTTTGAAGTCTCAATTCGGTGTATATATAAAACTTACGTGTCGCCTAGTCGAACGTTCACCTGGGTAGCAATCTTGAGGACGGCGAGATGTTCCTTGAGGGCGTTGGCATGCAGGATATTGGCGTCGTGATCTCGAGGAGTTTGTATGACCAGCTGATGAGTCGACGTCGCCGGCTCGCCAAGGTTTTCGGTGGCGTACCTCAACTCGCGCTCCAGTCTGCCTCCCTCTGTGTGTACGATATACCAATTTTTCATTTAGAAAAAGAACCATCAAATAAAAAAAAGCAACGAAACACATCTAGTTTATTTCCCTCGTTCTTGCCTTCTCTCTCTCTCTCTCTTGCTCTCGATGGATGAAAAAGGAAAAAAAAGATGAAGACGAAGAAGAAGAAGAGAGAGAAAGAGTAAAAAAAAAACGAAATAACCGCTGAGAGAGAGCTCAGCTCAGGCGGTCCGCATCGTAGGACCACCGGAGTCGCGTGCGCGTCAAAGGTTCTCAACCCTTCCTTTTCTATCTCTGCCGGTCGTTCGCTCGCTCGGCTTGGCTCAGCGGGAAAAGCCGATTTATATTGACGTTCACGCGCGCTCGCGCGGGGGCATAAAAGCCACATAGAGAGAGAGAGAGAGAGAGGCCGCCGAAATTCACGGTTTTCCAAGAAGACTATTTTCGGAAAAACCTCTATCTCTGTACAGCAATACACGCACGCAGAGAGAGAGAGAGAGAGAGAGAGAGAGAGAGAGAGAGAGAGAGAGAGCGAGGTTGGTGTCTTAGAATGACAGAAAGAAGAAGAGAGAGGGGAAGGCATATACTGGCTTTGCCATGGCGCACGAGAGAGAGAGAGAGAGAACCGAGGCGGGCCACCCACAGCGACCATTCACCGGAACCGAGGCTCTCCCGTCCAATCTCAGTGACGCTCAAATATATATCTCTCCTTTTTTTTTATTGATAATAACAAAGCCATATTCCCCCAAAAAAAAATCAAATTACAACACACAGCAGCTAATTAGCCGCTTTGCGTGAATGTATACACGCAAAAGAGGTTTGTTTTACAAACATATCGGTCGCGTGTTTGAAAAGCAACGAACGTGTTGTTACGTCACAATTAACACACACATACACAATCGTCGGTGTCGTTTCAATTCGAGAAAAAAAAAGAAAACGGGAAGCGTAAAAATCATCTTTATACTTTTTACATTGAAATTCCAAACCATCATCGCGCGTGCTATGTGACCGCGATCTCTCTCGCTCTAAATATCCTAGAAGAGAGAGAGAGAGAGAGAGAGAGAGAGAGAGAGAAAAAGTCGCGGCGCGCGCGCGTGAAATCGTCAGCTGGACCGAATTGCGCAAAGGAGAGAGAGAATTCGACGCGAGTGAAAGGGGCTGAGAGATTTCTGAAGAAAAAAAAAGGTGTGCGTGTGCGCGCGCCGTGAGTTGAGCGCCACTGTGTTGCGAGCGAGAGAGAGAGAGAGAGCGCGATCGTCCGTCCATACGTCCAACGTCGGTGCAACAACAACAGATTCCCGGTGGGTCTTTGGACTGCTCTGGCTGCGGCTGCTGCAGGACGCTTTTCTGACTCTCTCATCCCTCCCTTCTTTTTTACTCCCCCCTCTCTCTCTCTCTCTCCCTGTTCTTTTATTCTCTTTCTCCGCGCGCGCGCGCGCGAGCCACCGACGGCGGCGGTGGCGGCTAATGAAGATGTAAGCACTGCAGCTTGTGTGTAGCCCGCATCGCCGGATTTCCTGTATATATACGTGTGCAGCAAGAAGGAGGAGGAAGAGGCGGAGGAGACAGACAAGACAGACGGAGATAAGAGTGTGCAACAGCAGCAGGATGAACAGCAGCACTTACCCTGGACCCAGAGTTGCTCGACGCGGCTGTGCACGCTGACGGATTTCAAGGCCACGCAGAAGGTCGCCAATGCCACCACAGCTACGAACAGCGTTTTGCCCGGATGACGCTGCAGGAAGCTGCCCAGCTGCGACAATTCCTCTTGTAGCCTCGATCGTATCCATAACGCTGACCTCTGCCCTTCTGCTTTGCCCTGCAGATACAAACATACAACAACAAAAAAAAACAATTAAATAAACAAGCTTGTTGCTGTTGTTTTTTCATTGGTTGTTATCGCGAGACACGGTAACTTTATAGCCGCGATCGCGGCGTTGTCGTCTTCGTCGTCGCACATGGGCCCACGTGTATTATAACGTCCTTCCGTCTTACGCGCCCCTCCGCGCGCGAGAGTTTTAGCTGACTCTCTCTCTCTCTCTCTCTCTCTCTTGGCTGCATGCGGCTGCAAAACACACTACACGGCGCGCGCTCGCCAAGAGAGCCGAGCCTTGTATGGACGGACACGTCTCTTTTTCAAGCGCACAATTAACCCCCCAAAGGGAGCTTTGTTTACATCCTATGCGCTTGATTCCTCTACTTATATTATCTCTGCATGTGTGTGTATATATACATAGATATATACCGTACTCCGAACGAACGAGGAAAACTTCCATCACACCAGCGGGACTGCATTTTCTGCATTCCCCGCACACCTTATAGGTGAAGGCAAGAAGAGCTAGTTTTTTTTTCTTCTTTCTCTCTCTCTCTCTCTCTTCGTTGAACGTAATGGCTAAAGCCAAGTAAGTCGTCTTGCGATCCGCGCGAGGAGAGAATATCAGGCAAAACGAGGAAACAACTACCAGGCTGCTGCTGGGCTGCCGCCGCCGTCGAGCGCTAATGCAGTTTATATTGACAATTATACCCGGAACGCGAGTGAGAGACATCTCTATTATACCGTCATTATATGTACTGATGATGTGATTGCGTTTGACGATTATTACTGTGTGTGTGTATGTGTCGCGTGATTTTTCTTTTTTTTTAATTTTATTTGGGAGTACGGTGCTCCGAAATCGATTTTGGAGTAAACGGAATTTACGTGAATTTTTGAATGAAGTTAAGTGATACATACATACGTACTAATTAGCTGGATCTTTTGAAAATTATGAGAAATTACGAATGACGAATGAAGAAAATCGGCAAATGAATTACAAGCGGAAAAACCCACCCTACACGGGCACTACTAAATTATAGTGTCGAACATGCGGTAGAAGGGTTCTCGCTGTAATAAAGTGATAAAACGAACGGAAGAACTAACTAGAATGTTCCAGAAGGTAAGCAATAAATGTAGCTGTCTTAATGAGCGCCGGGCCGCCGCGCGAGCTTCATAAAAATTCGCGCATCACGGAATATACGAGTCACTCGCTACCCCTGGTGCATTAATTATAGCAACAGCAAAAAAAAAAAATCAACGTCGTTAAACGAATTGAAAAACTTTTAATTATCAGTCGAGTTATTGTTGTTATACGACGAACGTACAGCGAGTAAATAATTCATTCGATCGACACAAGACAAAATTTGAATTATTTATTTATTTATTATTAATAAACATACAGTAGATCGCCAAATCGAGCGTTTACCTACGTCATTCGAGCGGTAATCAAATCATAACGTTACGACTAATGAGAGTTACAAAGAATACAAAAGTTGCATGCCGACAAAAAAAAAGAAATAAGTTATTATACGAAGGGTAGGGATGAGAGAACAAACAAAATGGGACTATAAAACGGTCAAGTCGATAAGGTAGGTATCTCGGATGCCAACGTGACGTTGATGACTCTATTGAAGCGCCGCGCGCCGAGCCAGAGAGAGAGAGAGAGATCCTTGATTGAGATCTCTCCTCTTCTTCTTCTTCGTCTCTCTCTCTCTCTCTCTACCTTACTATATAGTTATTTCAAGCATGTACTTTCTCAAACGCGCTGCGGAGCGTTATATTACGCTTTCTGCCGGGGCCCTTTTATATCTTAATTGCCATTGTTTTCCCGGATACTTTGTTAGACGATATAATGTCTTCATTTCACAACGAATTTTGCAACATATTTTTGTTTATTCAACAAAATAACTACATTAATTTTTTTAATATTTCTCCAAAAGAACAACCATGTTTATACGGTTTCCAACGAATGGAAAAAAAATAATAAGCGGCGCTCATTAAAAATCAATCAAGCTTGTTCTCTCTTTCTCTGGGCATACTCGGCAATCTCGTTCCAATTAACCCCCTTCGGGCAAATCAAAATATTCCCAGAGCTCTCGGCATTATAGATTAAAGAGGGATGCTTGCACGCGCGGATACATATACCGGCGATCTCTTTTGACCAATCATCATCATGGATACTACATTGCAAAGCCAGCAATTGAATAGCAGCGAGAAGGGCAAGAAGAAGAAGAAGACGAAGAAGAAGAAAACCGGCACTCATTCGTCGCCGTCGTCGTCGACGTAACGTCTTCTCTGCCGATGGCGACCTCCCATGTTATATACAAAAGACACCGTAACTGTAGAGCTTATATATCCCGAGAAAGGAGGCAGGCAGGTAGACTAGAAGTAGTAGTAGTAGATAGTTAGATAGTAGTCGCGCGTTGGGCGTGGAAAGAGCCTTGAAAAGAGCTTGCTGTACAGCTCTCTTGCACCCCGCGGCTTTTTTCCAAGCATTTTCCATCGCTCAGCAGCGCGCTATACGTATAGGCTGCTGCTGCTGCCGCTGCTCTTCTCCCCTCAAAAACGTTCAAACGCACGACTTTCTCTGTCTCACTCACTCTCTCGCGCGCTTCTATACGCCGAAACTGCGGCTATTTATTATTAGCTCTCTCTCTCTCACTCGTGGCGGCGGCCTTTAATCTCATATACCCACACACACACACACACACATTCACGATATATAAAGCATCGAGCAAGATACAAAACGTGGTCTGCGCTGCAGTTGTAGTAAGTACAGTGCAGTGCACGTGTGCTAATAAAACGCGCGTGTTTGAGCGGTGCGGTGACAGCGACGCTCGGCGAGGAGGGTAACTATCGATTATTATATTATCATCGTAATACCTTTTCAAGTTGGTCGAGAGCGATAGTAGCGTCGGTCCAGCTGGGCCTGACGTACAAATCCGACTCATGCCTCTTGTCGTCGAGCTGCTGCTGCTTCAGTATCTTATTGCTGCTGATGTTGCTAGTGTTGTTGTTGTTGTTGTTACTACTAGCCTCCTGGCGTTGTTGCTCCGAGGAGGGGCGTCCCGCTAGGATCCCTGAAGGGCCGGACGCAGCGACCATGGTCCCTCGTGCATTTGCCCGGCTGCCGATATCTTGGTTATTTTTTTTTTTCTTCTTTTATTCGCTTTGGGGGATTTTTTTCTTATAACTCCAAACAGCGTAAAAAAAAAAAGAAGAAGAAGAACCGTCGACAGACACAACTCTCTTTTCGACTAATCAGCTCGCTCTTTGTACATATATATATTCAATATAAAGCACACACACGCGCACGCACTTTTAGCACGCACTCACTCTCTATCTTTGCGTCTCCACGAGAAACGACGACCTTCCCGCTCGGCAGCGAGTCTCTGCACTGACTGGCGCTCCGCGAGGGCGGCGCTGCACGGCCATGCTCGCTCGCTCTCTCTCCCGTCGTTTTCTTCATCATCCCCACTCTCTTTCTCTCTCCCTCTGGAGAGAGAGCGAGAGACTTACGGAGCAACAACAGCAGCAGCAGCAGTTAAAGCAGTGCCGTCCTTTCGTTCTGTCTTTTTAGATAGGATGGGGCCCCGGCAAAGGTAAACTTTGTCGAGGACGATACTGCGCCGATGGAGAGGCCCGGCGCGCGCGCTTACTTCGCCGCTCGCGGGGACCACACGCGCGATAACCCCCACTCCCACTCTCTCTCTCTCTCTTCTCTTCACTTATATATCTCTTCTGAAGAGAGGCCCCGAAAACACATTGCATGCAATGGTGCGCGCAAGAAAACAAAGACGCGGGCGCGGATGCAGATAAGACTCATCCACATTATAAGCAAGAGCCGCCGATTTTTTTTTTCTTTACTCTCCGCGCGCGCATTCATGCATGCGCGCGCGCGGACCAATTAACCTGGATTATCCGGTTAAAGCGCCGAGCGTTTTCACTCTATACCCCTCTCTCTTCTCTTTTCATTCCGCGGTGTGTATATATGTACAGTGAAGGAAAATACCTCTCTCTCTCTTCGGACTACTAATGAAAAGTTGTTAGTTAATAATTACACACTGCAGACCGGCAGCGGTGAGAGAGGTATTCTTTTTTTTTTAAATTTTATTTCGAGTAAAATTTTTGAGAGCAATAAATCCTCTACAGTGAGAGAGAAGGTAGGCTACCTAAGTATTACGACGGGTTTTGCATTCACAATTACGTGTAATTGCGTCCGTTCGACGCAGAGAGAAATTCCCTACGGAGAGAAAGAGAAAGATCGACCTGTATATACAATATAATGTTTAGTCCGCAACGGTCGTGCGGTTGTATTGTTGACTTTTTCTTTCATTTTTTTTTCTCTCTCTCTCGAGAGAGAGAAAGAGAGAATTTTCGGAGGTTACCTCATAAATTTCAAGGGAGACCCATTTGCCATCAGTCGTGAAAAACCTTGGGATTGTGTTTTTTTCTCTCTCTCTCTCTCTCCCCGAAGGGAGTAAAAACGCGTCTCTCTCTCACTCTGCGTGAAAGAGACCACCCAAAGAGAGTTTTAGTACTCGTCTCTCCTTCGAGCGATTTCACGCGTGAAAATAGAAAAGAAAACGCTCGCAGCTCCAAGACTCCGAGGAGATTGACAGCATTGGATATCTCTCTGTGTGTATTATAGAAAAATGGACGAGAGGCTCGTCGAGTTGGGTGGTCCCTGCCGCGTAAGCGAGTAGTCCTATGCAATTTCATCGTGCGCCCGTATCTGATTTCCCCTACTACTACTACTACCTTCCTTCTACTCCATATTTCTTCTTTTATTTTTTATTATTCTATTTCGTCAAGGACGATTTTTCGGGGTCTAATAATATGGAAAATATGTTCTTTTTTCTTTTTTTTTTTAGGACCACCCACGTGACATTCCCCTTTTACACGTGTGTATGTGTGTGTGTGTACAATTGGGGAGAGACCACCCGCATCGCGTTTTGCTCGCTCTTTTCAAATTAATCCGAAGAGCTGCTGTTGCTGCTGCCGCTGCCGTTGTCCTGCAATTATTGATTGCTGCAGAGAACGTCTGCTCGCGAGAGCGTGTCGCGTCCGGCTCGCGTTGGGTGGTCTTCGTCGCGAAATCTCTCTCTCTCTAGCTAACTGGGTGGTCTGCCTCGCTTTTACTCTTTGCTCGGCGCCTTAAAACCTCTCTCTCTCTCTCTCTCGCTTTTGACTCTCTCCTCGACTGTATTATCTTTTGCATACATATAGCGTAGCTCGTTTTCGACAAAAGCTCATTAGTCAACGTTTTTCTAATAAATGAGATATGAGTATTATAGGGAGGAGAGAGACAGAGAGAACTAGTTTGGCTTTGAGAAACGGACGTTTAAAAGAGAGCGGTTGTAGTAGTAGTAGCTAGGAGAGAGAAAGAGAGACCACCCAACACGAGTTCCTTGCTGCTGCTTGCCTTCGCGCTGGCCCATAAACAGTCGGGACCACCCAGGTTGTGCCAGCAGCTCTCTCTCTCTCTCTCTCACTCGCTTATATTCATTTACCGCGGCTATTTAGAGAGAGAGAGAGAGAGAGAGAGAGAGAGAGAGAATGATTCAGCTCCGCGCGACGTGCTTTCAATTTTCCTCTGTATATTTCAACTTTACATGCGTACAAGAGCATCTGCGCGTGTATGTGTGTATTTTATATACATATACAAAAAAAAAATAATAAAAAAGCCTCCTACGCGAGAGAGAGAGAGAGAGAGAGAGAGAGAGAGAGCTGCTCAAAGCCTCATATCATATTCTCTACTCGTCCTTCGTCGAGGAAGCGATCGTCTCGGTTACTTCTCCGTCGTTGTCCTGCTGCTGCTGCTGTTGCTTTAAGTAACGTCGACGATAGTCACCCGTTGGATCATACTTCTTCTCCAACAACGCCCAATCTTCGGGTCTATGATCGATCAGATGATGCGACATTCTGTCGGAGACACGCTTTTGAGCCTCGCTGCAGCTAGCGCAATTCGTTGCCAATGCGTCCGGTAGATTTTCTTCAAGATAAATAATAAGAAATGTTACGTCAGAATTAGTTTGCAAATTGTGCATTTGGGAGGGGGATAATTGGAGTTTGGAGGATTGTTCGAGGTATATATACTGGTAATGAGATTATGTAATCGAATGGGATGGAATGGGATGGAGAGATGGATAAATTAATTCGAAACACGTAACTTCTTTTTTTCTTCTTTATTTTGCATTTGCTTTTGATTGAAAGACGTGATTTTCAAATAAAACCCTCATTAGTCTCGCATAACTTCTTCCTCTTGCTGCGGAGATTTCGTAGAAAGAAAGAGTGTTTGTATGTGTGTGTGTGCGAAAAATCGTTAGGTTTTTTTAATTAAAATTCTCGCTGTTGTATATATTTATACATATACATCGTGGGATGAAGAATGAGTGGGGGCAAATCGATCCGCCAATTCGTATTCTGTAATTTGACGCGATTTATTTTACCTCGATGAATAATTTATATAACCCGAGCGAAATTTCTATCTGCGCGCGCACAATGTCTTTTGTTGGAGCTGTGAGGTGATATATCGAGTGGCATTTTTTATCTTTTTCAATTATGTCGATAGATGTATAACGAACTCGTCGAAATGCGTAGGTGGGCTGTCTTTAATGTTAAGCGGAATTCTTTTTTTTTTAAGCTTCGAAACGATGTATGAGATGGAATGAATTGTATTTGAAAAATGTTGGAAATAAAAGAAAGAATTTATTGAAGTGGTGATTGTTCGAAAAATTTCGAATGATTCACGGTATTTCGTCTCGACGGGATAATGAAAAATTGTTGTAAAGTATTTTTCATTAGCGTTGATAGATTATCTCATTTATGATACTACGAGAAATTGATGAAAGCCAATTTAAATTTCTTTTCCTGAAAAGAAAAAGCTCGATAAAAATCACAACTTCTTTTTTTGTTCAAGTAACCGATTACAATTCTTCGTGAAAGTATTAATAAAAGAAGAAGAAGAAGAAACGGTACCTCATACTTTCAATTCGTAATAAATGTAACATAAAAAAAAATTCTTTATTTTCCGTGTCTCCGTCTTTTTATTTCGGCGATCACGGGGGCTTTTATAGCGTATAATCCTTTATTTTACGATAGCGAATCCTTTTATGAAACGGGCAATAATCTTGAAAATTTTATTGCAGTAAAAAGCCTATAAAATTGTAGAACCACGTGTATCAAGCCGGCCAACCCTATAAAACTAATTGGAGCCCCATATATGTATATTTCGCCGGAAGGCAAAGAAACAAAAAGAGAGAGAGAGAGAGAGAAATATACGTACTTCTCATTTCAGCACCATCGGCGGTACAAGAATTCCTCTCGAGTAGACAACCGATGTAACTTTTCAGTAACCTCTGGTTCTTAACGACCGCCTCGACGTCCAAATTGTCGTATTTGGTGGTGTACAATCGCTTGGCATTTTCCTGGCCGACGATCGTGCCGAGGAGGCAACCGAAACAAGCGACCAACAAAACTCGCGTGCTCTTCATATTTCTTTTTTTTTTTCCCCTCTTTATTCTAAGCCGCTACTGCCGGCTCTCGACTCTCAGTTTTATACATCTTGGCAGCTCATTAGTCGTCGTTCGCGTGACACATCTGGCTAACGAACGAGAAGGCCAGCGTATATGTATAGTAGTATATATCATTCATCGTCATCGTCGACATTCGTTTCCTCGCCGGGCGACGTCGAGCTTTCCGCGTCGTACTCGCACGCCAGACAGCGCCGACCAACGTCTCGCCAACAATCCTGGCAATAAACCGCGAAACAATCCTCGTTTCCACATCTTTCGTGTTTCTTATCGTCTTTGGCTTTTCTCGCTTCGACTTCGCCGCACACCACACATTTTACTCTGGCGCACTCGAATCTTTCCAACCAGCCGAGATACCGCGGAAATTTCAATCGTAAATCGAGCATGGATATCATCTCGAATTCAGGACTGAGATGTCGCGCCCGCGCAAGCTCGGCAACTCTTGCGCGCGCGAATTTGAGGAAGCCTAGTCGACGGCGCAATGTCTCGTTGTAGAGGTAAAGTACTCGACGTTTCTCGCGCTTTCGATAGAAGAATCCGGCGATCAATCGTCGTGATCGTTGACTGTACGCTTGGAGAAAGATCATCAGCCAGATCGCCATGTATGTGCCGTAAATTTTGACGAGGATGTGATGTGGCAAGAGAGATGCACGTGGCAGGCAGGCTTCGTTTGTCACGAAATTTTGGATGCGACGTTTCACGTTGAAGCCGCGGATTAGACTGCGGATTAGGGTGGCTATGATACCGCGCCCGGCGACTTCCACTGACATGTCGTGGTGGCCTTGCTGAGTTGGAAATTGGAATTTGAAAATCTTTTTTAATGGTTGTATTTAATTTTGGAAAATTACAGGTAAGTCATATCATAATTTTTTGTTAGATTGGGATTTTTTTAAATTGTAAAAACATTTAATTTCCGTTTTTAAAAAATGAGTGGCCGGATGTTATGAAGCTATTACTGCACGTCACGCGATTGATTGATGGTTTTTGTTTATTGTAGATGTACTTGATAGGTATAATAGGCGTGTTCGGCACATCATAGCCCGAAAACTGATATCAGACGCGCGTCACGCGCAACAAAAAAACGCGAGTAAAATAAGAAAAATTTCAACGAAGCTTCGAATAAGGTTAAAAAATCTTGAACAAAGTTTTGGGTAAAAGTAAAAAATCTTCCACAAAGCTTCGAAAAAGATTAAACAATCTTCAAGAAATTTTAGAATAAGATTTAAAAAATCTTCGACGAAGCTTCGAAAAATTTTTTAAAATCTTCCACAAAACTTCGAATAAGATTTAAAAAATCTTCGACGAAGCTTCGAAAATATTTAAAAAATCTTTAACGAAGCTTCGAATAAGATTTGACAAATCTTCAAGAAAGCTTCGAATAAGATTTAAAAAATCTTTAAGGAAGCTTCGAAAAAGATTTAAAAAAACCTTCAACAAACTTCGAATAAGATTTAAAAAATTTCCAACTAAGCTTCGAAAAAGATTAAAAAATCGTTTACAAAGCTTCGAATAAGATTTACTAAATTTTCGACAAAGCTTTGAATAAGATTTTAAAAATCTTCCACAAAGCTTCAAAAAGATTTAAAAAATCTTCAACTAAGCTTCGAAAAAGATTAAATATCTTCTACAAAGCTTCGAATAAGATTCAAAAAATTTTCAACGAAGCTTCGAATAAGATTTACTAAATTTTCGACAAAGCTTTGAATAAGATTAAAAAAATCTTCGACGAAGCTTCGAAAAATATTTAAAAAATCTTCAACAAAGCTTCGAATGAGATTTAAAAAATCTTCAACAAAGCTTCGAAAAAGATTTAAAAAAATCCTTCACCAAAGATTCGAATAAGATTTAAAAAATCTACAACGAAGCTTTGAAAAAAAATTTGAAAAAAACTTCAACGAAGCCTCGACAATGATTGAATAAATCTCCGAAGAAGGTTCGAATTTCAACGATGTTTCGAATAAGATTTAAAAAATATTCGGCGAAGCTTCAAATCCTCTTTAAAAAAATCGGTGGCCGGATGTTGTGCACAACCTCGGATCAATTCTAACAGAAATTATATATTCTTCATCAGTATCATTTACCTTTCACTTCACTGTCTCTTCAACTAATTAAAAAAGTTACGTGTAATTTCACCCGCACGACTGAGTATCACATAAAAGCCTTTGAATAATAATTCCATCGCATTATTTTTAATACTTAATTACCTGTGTAATATCCATGCGTGCATGTCTCTTTACCACATCCAAAACTTCAAACAACAATCTATCCAGCAGTATAAAAGTCGAAGCGGTAATAACTTCCAAAATCAATTTAGCCGATTGCCCAATTAAATTCCTCTTCTCAGCCTTACTTTGTCTCAAGCTATAAGGATCAATCAACACTCTCTTCTCGAGTTTTTTCAACGGCAACAGTGTCAAACTCCCACGTGCCTTTCTCCTCGCGTCAATTCTCTTAAAGTACGGCGTGATGTAGATATTATCGAACTCGATCTCACGTAAATAGTTGTAATGATACTTCGAGGCGTCGATAACGATTTTGATGAAGATCAGTGACAGGCAACGTTTGATTATGGTAATGACACCGTTGAAGAAACGTTTGCGCGCCTCGAAATCGCGAACAACATTCTTAGCCACACGCGCTGCATCATTCGCGCCCACTACCAATTTTTTCGTATCGATCTTGAAGTCAATCGTCGCGTTGCTCAAACTCTCGTTCAGTTTGTCCCTCGTTTCTATTTTTTTGTTTTTCGAGGGGTGGAAATAGATGGATCATGGTAGTTTTTGCGTGTGAAAAAAAAAATTTTTGTATATACGTTACGCGATGTACCTTTGAGAACGGCATAACCTTCGCCGATGCCAACGTCGATTTGGCCGTCTGGGTCGCATATGTTGCCACCGCCAAGCGCCGTCACCATATCGCAGACAAATGTGAGCTTCATAGGCCAGCAGAGTATCCACCCGGCGACCCATGTCACTGTCTCGTAGCACCTGTCATAGGCGTCTCCAAACATTTTCCTAAACCGTAGGAATTCAAAAATGTATACGGCTGCCACTGCTGTTGCTGCTTATGTGTATGGACGGAAAGAAAAACGCGCTTTTCCAAAGAAAATTTGCCCTTTCAACTGAAATTCAATCATTAGTGCGCCGCTACCGCCGCGGCGTCTATGTGCGGCATTGTGTGGGGAGAGAGAGAGGGAAGATTCTTCTTTTTTGAATATGAGATTCGACACGCGTGCTTATGCGACTCTGTTGTGTGCGACTGCTTTTACAATTTTTACATCACCGAGTGTAGCGAATTTTATTTTTCTCTTTTTTATATTACAATGTTGAATCGAATGAAGTGCCGATGAGTGTACTGGGAATTCGTGTGCTACTGGAAATACACAGTGTTTGATGATTTTGAATAGAAATTAAAAAAACCAAGTATTAAGTTTGAATGATTGAAGTTAGCTAGCAATATTTTGACCCTAAATAAATTTTTGATTTATTCACTCAAATTATAATAAAAATCATATTGATAAATGTGATGCAAATAATAATTGAATATTCAATGAGCCTCTAGCGTATTCCAATTTTTCCAAATAACAAAAAAAGAATATTTATAAACATTGTTTTACACATTCATCCAAAATGAGTAATTGAACGACACGCACTCCACGATTATTCAAAAATATTCCTCGAAATATGTCTGATAATTTAAATGCACCTCATACAGTGCATATTACGTACAAAATAATCGTCAATTCCGAAAACTCAATCTCGTTTTATGACTTTCGCGAGAGCTCACGCATGGTCATTACATGTTCAATCTCAAACGAAAAATCGCACGCAAACTAAAATGTTTCTCTGTACAGTCGTTACATTACATTCAGGGACACGCATATCCAAGTTAAAAGCCGCCATCGTGCAATAATATACCTGCATCTATTAGATCCAGCTTTAAGCTGCGCCTCGCATCTCTTTTCGATCTTCCGTCGGTAATTGTTCTCATAGTACTCGGCATTCGTAATTTCCTCTCGTTTTCTCCTTGTAATCGAGGTCTCGTTTCTTATCTTACCAGCACCGCTTATACCTTCGTCGCCGCTACCTTCACCACTGGCACTACCATCGTCGCTGTATTCCGGAAACAGATTGCCGTCCTCGCCCTCGATCTCTTGAACCAGCGGCTCCATCAGCTCTTTTATCGAACCTATCGTTTCCTTTATCTCGTCCTCGCTGTCTTTCATGTTCTTCATTGCCTATACGTGTGTGTGTGTGTATGTAAAGTATGTAACGTGGGCGTCACACATACATACACACATAATATATTTTACGCTGTTGCGGTCGCGTCCCTTTTCTTTTATTTTACGCGCGCGAGCGGCAGAAACGTCGTGTGCTTTTTTTTGTGCGAACGCAGCGCGCGGCTATACTGACGTTTATGGACTTTTTGATGGATTAAGATAATTTATATGCTTTTTAAATGGGCTTTTAGCGTCCGAAAAGGCACTTTTTTTTGTCTTTAATTTGCGAACTTTGATTTTTCGTCATTGTTTTCGAATTAGTGCGCAGTGTTAATTGCAGATGATGTTACGAAAAAAAAAATCTTTGAAAACTTCGATTAGAACAGGCAAAGTCTTCTTGTACTCCAGATCAATTGTTTTTATTATTGGGTTATGATTGTTCTATGAGTATAATTTTCTCGAATCAAGTTATATATTTAAATACAAAGTACAAAAATGTATTGTTTTTTTTAGTGCCTTATCCCCCTCCCCCCTGGTTTTGAATTTTTTTTTATGTGTAGTACAAAGTGAAATTGAAATTTGAAAATAACGAAATGTCAACGTCAACAACAGTGATCTGAAGTACGAATTTTTTTTAGCCTAACCTAGTTCATCGATTGAAATAACGTTAATTATTTAGTTGCTTATAGTATTTCAGTGAATTCACATTAGTTAAAAGTATTTATTTGTACGACAAACATCTACTTTAATTTTTGACCATTTTTTTGTTATTTATACTCCAAGTTTCCTTTATTTTAAGATTTGGAGTACGAGTAACATCGGCCATTAGAACAATAAATGACATTTAATAGCCTTTGTAATTATTGCGCAAAGATTCCAAAATAATTAAAGCCGCAAAAAAAAAAATAGAAAATCAAAGAAAAATTTCCATTGGCTATACGCGTAATGTCAGTTATTAAAATCTAAATGTAATACCACGTTTAACCGGGATTCTATATAGTTTAAAAATGAATAAAACAAAAAGGAAGAACGAAGAAAGAAAACGATAAACACTGGCCAATCAGCAGCAGCAGCAGCAGCAGCAGCAACGCTACTCATTTTTCAAAAACGGTCAACTTGGGTGGTCTGCCTTTATAGCTATAGTACACATAGTTGTCATCTCCCGACTATACGTGAGTTTTTTTTTCTTTTTTTTTTATTTTTTCTTTTTTTTCGTTAGATAATCACGAAATAATGATATACCTTATGAAAGGGTCGAAGCATCAAATCATACTTGGTTTTCGTTAAATTGTAGGTGAGCTGAGTGGTGCAGGCGAAGCTACGCATGACTTCTTTGGCGTTGAAGGTCAAATTGAAGATCGGACCGGCGATGATGTATCCCAGGGCGAGTGCCTTTAATGCGCTTCGTCCGGCTCGGCCGAAAAAACCGGGGATCGTCAGCAGGCAAATACACCGGAACTACATCTAATTAGTGTCTCTCTCTCTCTTTTTATTTTTTTACGGCGAACAAAAAAAAAATTCAATCTTTCGAGGCAAGCTTGGTAATTACAAATCACACGAGTTTTTTTTTTCTTCTCAAAATTAGCAAAAGGAAATTACACGGACAATCATGATTAGCCTTACTTGGAGCGACGTAACGCAACCGAGAGACAACAGCAAATCGAGTGTCGCAGCGGTGAACTGACTGACGAATTTGTCTAATTGCAAGTCGGCGATGATTAGAGCGTAGATGAGTATCCCGAGGATGAAACCGAGTAAAAAACTGAAACCCATGCGTGACTTTCGATGAATACTCTCGTTTGGATCGAAACAGATTTGATAGAGTTTCGGACATTTCTTCAGGTAATACTTGAGAAGCTTCTCGTGGTAACGCTCGAGTAGATGCCGCATTTTATTTATTATTATTATAACCTTCGAGCGCACGTGCACGGGGAAACAACTGAATGACAAGGCGATGATATTTTTTTTTTCAAACTTTGAAATAATTCTTTATTATTCGTCTATTTTTTTGTTTCAAGTGTGTGTAGGTTGCCGTTGGTTGTTTTTTTTTATAAAGTAACAAAAATGTGCACATTTTTTTTATTAATCAGGATAAAACTTAAAAGCGAGATAATTTGTTTTTTTTTTAGACTTGAACACCAAGAGATCTAGCTTCGCTGGCGTACTTGGTCCTGTAGACGTTCTGTGGGTCGAATTTGGCGAGCACCTTGCTCCAGACGTCGGGTTGCTTCGAGGACAGGTGGGTGATTACCTTCCTGGCGCCTATCTTTTGTTTCTCCGTGCATTTCTCGCAGTTGGTCGTCAGTGCGTCGGGGAGGAGAGCTGCGTCAAGTATAAAGATTTTTTTTAAGATTGTGAATTTTTGTTAATTTTAAAAGGACTATGAATGCACGAGCGTTATTTCAAATTTGTTAACTGTGGATAATTTCTATTTCGATTGACTCATTGTGTTCTGCTATGTGTGATTCTTGCAAAATTATCATACGTGAAATGTGAGCTAAGCATATAACATGAAAAATGTGAAAAATTGCATTTTTAATGGGGCCATGCATAAAAAAAAAAAGCTGACGATACAGCCATTCGAAAATGCAACTTTTCTTTCTCTTCGAGTAATGCTTTTTTTTCTTAATAATTAATTCAAATTCTAAAATAATAATAATATATTCTTGAAGCAAATTAAAATTCAAAGTTTATAAGAAAAATACAAAAAAACAAAAATTTCGCTCCAAAGTGGTTTCAACTTGAAACGGAGATCTACTTGAAAGCGAGTAAACATTTGGCCACTCGGGAGCGAGAGAGCGAGAGAGAGAGAGAGAACTCGAGGGAACCGGTAACTCCTAATTACCCATTCACACACTAGTCATATTTACAGAGTCAAGAGACAAATATTGCAGCTAATGAATTATGCAACGTTCTCGCGAGAGAAAGAAAAAAAGGACAAAAAAAAAGTCGTCGAAGCATTACACATATGTACATACAAAAAAAAAATACAGCGTATAATTATCACTACTAACCTTTGAGCGTCCTAGCGTCAGCGGTGCAGCTAGTGTCGTAAAGCAGACAATTGATGTACGGCTTGAGAAGACGCTCGTTCCTGAGTAGACCGTCGACGTCGACGTTGTCGAATTTATCGGTGTATTTGCTCTGGGCGGCGCACATGGCAACCAGGCACAACAACAATGCAAGAGTAGTCTTCATAGCTGAAAAATGATAATAAAAAAAAATCTATGTTCATTTCTATTTTTTTTAAGCAACCGTCAACTTTAGCCATTCGCAATAGTGAAAGGAACGCGCACACGCGTGTTTATGCAGTTTGTATTGCTCTTTGTAATTTGCGCACGCGGCGCTTTTTGCTTTTTTTTTTTTAAATGTCACGGGGTTGTTGCGAAGACTTGTGAGGACGTTGTGTACTTACTTTCGAAAGAAAGATGATTTTGCGAGTTATTAATCGTTTATGGGATGCGTTACGATGGGTTCGCGGTAATGATACATATGTTTTTAATTGCTTGACTTGACGTATGATCAATATGCAAGTCTATTTCGAGAAAACGACTTTCAAAAGTGGTTTTATAAGAGTAATTTTAAATTAGATTGATTTATTTTCGACTGTTAATGAAAATTGTTGGAAAATCTACGTGTAATTATTCGAAATAATAAAAAGTGATAGATTTTTTTATGGCAATTATTATAAAAATTTATGTTTTGCTTTAAAAAAGTTATAGATAAATATAGCCGCTTATAATTTAACGTTTACAATGGATAAAAAATACATCAAGTATTTTAGTATCATCGGCTATGTCGGCGAATTACGTGCAAAAATTCAAAATGATAAATGAAAACTGATAGATAAACGGCGTATTGTTTACATTGCAATTCGTAGAAAGACATGTCACCTTCATCAAGAGTTAATTATCATCAATGCTCATCATTTTTAATTATATAAAAATTACAAGCTCGGCATTATTCAAATATTTTACATCGCTCTACATTTTTCTCGTGGAAAGATTCAAGGTGAGTTACCTTTTTCGCACATGATGTTAATATTAATTATCAAAATAAATTATTTTTTTTCGAAAAATTTCAAATCTACTTTCAAAAATTATTCATAATCAGACAAGCTTCATTCCAAGCTCGTCTAACGTTATCTTTTAATTAGAAAGGACACGGTAACGTACACACTTGACACCGAAATCCAACAGGAAGGAATGAAGCAACACAGTCGTATGTGTGTATGTTTACCAATTGCCATTGCAAAAAAAAAAGTTGCATTGATGAAATATTTACCGAACCACCGTTAATTCACCACGCATACACCGGCTTAGAAAAGAAAAGAAAAAAAAAATATCCGCGTAAAGTGGTAGTCGGTACAGTGTAAACAAAAGAGTGAGAAAGAAGAGAGAAAGAGATGATGATGATCACTCACCTGAGTATTAGTCGTACAATCAGGTGCAACTGCTTGAGTGGAGGCGACGAGGTGTGCTTATATACGTTCTTGCCATGACGTCTTGTTACGCAAAAAAGCCCGGAGGCACCTGGCACAAGCTAAAGGTGGGAGTTTGTCTTTCTCACTCTTTCTCTCTCTCACTCTTCGCGCATCTACACATACACAAACCATCTCTTCGCACCATTATCGTTGTCGTCCTATCTTTATTCTTATTATTTTTTTTTTAGAGGACCAAAGCCGGCTCGCAAGTTTTCCTTATGGCCAGCGTGCTGCTACTTTTTCTTGGTTCTTCGTTAGTTTTATTTTGCGGAAAGTTACGCGCTGACAACTGTAGAATGTCAGTGACCTAATTGTAAATGAAGTTTTCTTTGCTTTAAGGTTTTCAATTAGCGTTCAATGGCTAGATTTTTTTTTTGGAGGGCGATTGGAAGACAATGCAATCTATAGAAGGTTTTTGTACTGGTGAATAGGTAAAAACGATCCCTTTTTGTATAGCCGTTGTAAGCAAAACGAAAAACGCTTTGAGGAAAACGGATATTTTACCCGTTGGGTTTTTCCTCCCTTTCAAAAGTACACGTGCAAAAACAAGTTAGTCGGATAGACGTGCGGATTGCGTCAGTGGTAAAAAGCGGGGTCCGGTTTGTGACCTCTTCCTCTCGAACACCTTTTTACTTTGATTTTTTTTTTCGAAAACAACCAACAAGTTCGTTCAACTAAAAAGTTCGGATTTATATACTTGTTTTGTTTTTTTTTTCGTTGCTCCACGCTGACTAATACGAAAAATTTTGAAAGCTAATATTATAGTGATGTCACTTTTGCGGTGAGTCGAGAATTTTTTCCGAGCAAACTAACTCGTAAAAATTCAAACTTGCTTGTCATTTTTCCTTTCCAATGAAGCATAAATACATCGAAAAGAAAAAAAAAATAGCGGACGTATGGAGATTTGAGAAAATGTTTACACACTTTGCTCTCGTGAATTATTATGAAAGAAGGCACGTAGAACCACATACCAACTAATAAGTTTTTCACATAGTCCTTGGATTAGCTGCTCACGAACAATGTGAATCATCCGCAATTGACGTCGCGTCGTCGAGTTGAACTTTTTAAACAGATGAAAAACATACACACGAAAAAAAAGGAAGCCTATTATCTATCCTTCGTATGACGCACCATTTGTTCATAATAACGATTGTGTGTATTTGATAATTGAATCGATGAGAAAAAAAAGCAACACTGGGCATTTATATTCTGTAACAAAGGTATATTGTCAAAGTTTTTTTATAGATAAATGCGTACAATTAGAAGACGACAAAAACAAATTATCAGATTCATATACATATATGGAGTTATTTATCGTTTATAACATCGACGAAAAAAAAATTGTTTTTTTTTTTCAAGATTCTTTTTTACAATATCTATTCTAGAAGATTCCTCAATTTTTTGCTCTTCTGTAAATAGAGATGTTTTCGAATTTTAGTCACATGAAAAAAAAAACGTCCTGCTTCCTATATCATCCATCATCCTGCGCGCTACTCGAGGAGACTTGTAAATATGCTTCTTCTCTTTGAAGTACCTACTCTCGCGAGAGAAATCATTGAATATATCGTTACACGTGTTAACGTTTTGCGTATTCCAAACTATACGCGGCGATAAAAAAAAGGACGTATGTGTATTTAAAAAAAAACGGACTTATGTATCGTCGCGGAGATAAAAGAAAACATTTTTGTTCGCTTGCGGTATAAAAGTTGACCGCGCGCGCAACACACGTGATAAATTTTGCACTTTTTTCTTCTTTATTTTATCACATCGTGGACAACACATTCGCGCTTTAATCGGGGTCCAGGCCGTCTGGATTTCATTAATCTTTTTTTTTTTTTTCATTCTCTTAGACGCGGCCTTAATGCAGTTTTCGAGGTTTTTCGAATTTTCCATTACGACTTCGCCTGTCGATGATTTCAACTCATTCGTATTCACATTACGCGTGCCTACATATTTTTATATTTTTCTTATACACTTCGAAATAATCAACAGGTTTGTTTTCGCGACGTGACGCGTTGGTTGTAACACTTTACAATGATGCTTGTATGGTAAAAAGGTAAACTTGTCTAGCGCGCAATGAAATCATAATGCGTCGGTCGATTTTTTTTTTCACGGCAGCGTTAATCATAAAAGACAGTGGAAGAAATTAAGTGGATGCGTTATTGAGAAACGAATGCATAATTAATTTAGGGGTATAAAAAAACATGCTTTTCCTTCGTCGCTCGATAATTTTAGAAGACAATAAAGTCGTCACGTTATTACGTTGCTCTTGAAAAAAAAAAAAAACATACGCATCTCCTTCGCGAGCGTTGTTGCACTTGACAACGGTGGATTGACCGCAGATAAAAATCTATCACGAGTACGTGCTTTACAAAGGACTGACCTCACGAATTATTACGCGAGGCGACTTGACAAAGTGAAAAAAAAGGAATGAAGTGGAAGACTCGTATATCAAGGTAGACGTATTAAGTTGATGTTCTCGTAGCTTTTTTTTTTTTGGTGAAGATTATAAATTCGTAGAATCTATATTCGAACGAAAAGCAATATACTTGGCCTTCTTGAAAAATCATTTACATTTCGCTGATAGATTCGCCATCGTTATTCAACGGGCGCAGTTGCGTAACGTCTATAGAGAGACGGAGATGAGTTTGGGGTTTCTTGTTTCACTTTTTGGTATCATCCTTCTTTATCTTTCTTCTTTTTTTTCTTGCTGAGTTAATGGACAAGGAAAGAAAAGGATGAGGAGAAAAGATAAGACGTTAGAGATGCGCGTGGTTTTCCAGTTTTAACATTTTTTATTTTTTTCTATTTATACAATCAAAGTTAGCAAATTCCTTCTTTTTTTATGTGCTTAGATCTATTTACAGGATGAGAAAATAAAAATTACACGTAGATGTTTTTTTTTATTTTTTTTTTCAATCGGACACGTTTTTCAATCAGCTTACATTAGATCATTTGAATGTAGTATAGTTTCCGTTACTCAAACAAAGCCTTCGGCTAGTCTCCATTTTGATCACTTTTAATTCTACACCATGATAAGTTTCAAAATTTCCGAATAAAAAATTCATAACTATAAAATAAGTTTAGGAATGACGAACAATTTCTAACTATTATTCATAAAAAAAACTTAATTCAGTTTTGTTTCTTAAATATTGCGATATAAGTTTCTACATTGTGTAAAATGAGCTACAGAGAACAAATTTTACTATACTAACTGCAGAAAAAAACATAGAGGAAAGTTATGTTCAATTTTAGTAAGTTGTCAATGACAAAAACTTGAATCTTCAGGAGCAACATTATTACATTACTCTGCTAGGTATGGCAACAGTGATTTAACAGAATATTTGTTACAAAAAGGTATTAAAAAATAATAACAAAATGACATTGTAAAAATGGACTATTACGATTTTAGGTTTGAAGTTAAACTCATTCATTTGCACTCAATATGAATAAATCAAATTTCCTCTCCTTATTTAAATTTGATATCGCCTAAATGAATTGAATTTTTAATAGAATATCATTGCAAATAATTAAAATAATTTTATAATGCTTTGATTAAATATAGAACTTATCATTGAAGCTTTCATTCTTATTTATTGAATGATTTGAAAATTTCATAAAAATTTTCTTCTGAAAACGAGGCACAGTAACAACTAAATTTTCGTGCACCCACAATCACACGACTCGTCTTTTCGCACAATTATTGCTGTCGTCCTATCCGTTTTCTTATTTTATTAGAGGACCAAAGCCGGCTTCATTTCAATTCATGCAAAACGCAAACAGCTTGAGGAAAAAGGATATTTTACCCGTTTAGTTTTTCCACCCTTTTAAAACCACGCGTGCAAAAAACCAGTTAGTTGTAGACGTAGGGATTGCGAGGAGTCAGTATCAGTGGTCAGAACGAGGTTCGGTTTGTGATCTTTTTACGAAAACAACCAAGAAGAGTTCGTTCAACTAAAGTTTCGATTTTATGATCGTAATTCACGGACGCAGTTGCGTAACGCCGAAAAACAAAAATGAGTTTGGGGTTTCCGGTTTCATTTTTTCGTATCATCCTTCTTTTTTTTTCTTGATGAGTTAATGGACAAGGAAAAAAAGGATTAGGCGTAAAAATTAATGTTAGAGACAAGACGTGATTTTCAGTTTTAACAAAACATTTTTAATTTTTTTGTATTTATACAATCAGAGTTGGCAAATTGCTTTTTTGTTTTACATGTTTAGATCTATTTACAGGACGACAAAATATAAATTACATGTCAATGTTTTTTTTTTTTCATTTTTTTTTTGGCAGGCATTTTTTTCATTCAGCTTATATTAGAGTTTTTGTATATATTATTGATAAACCTATTTTTCCTCTTTTTTTTGTTAAATTCACATTTATAAAAAGTAGAAAATTTCAAATCAAATTATTCAATTCAATAATTCATTTCTTCAAATCAGCGTTAAAAATAAATCAAAATGAGTTTATCTTTTATTTCCTCGAGAGATTGAAAATTTATTCGAAATCAATATAAATTTCACGTTAACAGTGACACGCACACAGACACCCTTTCATAAATCGCTTTATCACACGACGTAAATCGGTCTTAAAAGAATACTATCATTTACAGAATGACTTAATTTTTTTCTCGTATATACACATAGTAATATACTACACAATTGAGAGAAGTATTATATCGTGAAGAGGCAACAACGTGACAAAATTAAGAGCACGACATGTTTGTGCCATCTTATATAAGAGACTGTACTTTCTCAATATTTGTTCATTATGCTTTGATTCTTTAATAAATAACTAGAAGCAAATACACAGCAATAAAATATATTGCAAAGAAACAAACGTGTCGCACGCGCGCGCGAGCATTTGTAGCACTGATTACTCGCTACAAATCATCAAAATTATGTATCATCCTGACACAAGCTATTTACAGTTTTTTTTCTTCTTAAAAGTAAGAAATTCTCTTTCCTTGAATGATAACGCTATTAAAATTAATTTCGTTTTTTTGTGGTTTCAGGTAATTATTTATAAATTCTACATTTATACACGCTTATAAACAACTTAATGAAACTTTTGAACAAGTTTCGCATTATATAATCTACGAGTCTGTAGATTGATTAAATATTTACAGAAAATTGATGTAAATATACCTTAGGCCAAGAAGGTAAAGTAAAATAATAAAATGCGGCAAATTCTGTTTAAATGTGATCGTAAAAGTGCTTCGAATGTACGGCTATTGTATGATTTAAGTTTATGTTATGACTTAGCTTAAACCGTCGAATGACTTAGAGGCAAAGTTGAGGCTTTGAAAATTGTTTAATTGGCGGCGATCCATCCACTAGATAGCAAGTAATTTAGAATCTTACTTTCCGGTTCTGACTGAGGAACAATGTTGGATTTTTTGTTGCTATTTGCATGTTCCTGCAACAAAGTAAAACACTTAATGGCGATTCTCAAAATTAATGAAATCGATCATTCAGCTGATTAAATGAAAATATATTTACCTGAAGTAAAAGTGTTTTCTGCGTGATATATTGAGTTGGCTTTAAGTCTAATTGAAGGCATAGTAGTTTTTCTTGCGAAGAAAGAAGATGTGCTGAAGCTTCGGATTCTATATCTCTGGTATCGCCGTCCACTTGATTTCCCGATTTTCCGGAATTCCAAGAATTGTTGCCTCTGTCGCCCGTCGAGTTTGAATGGATCGAGTGTTGATTCGAATTGCTATCCTGCTCCCAGTGAATGGTTGGAGTCATCGTCCGACTGGTGGCTGAAGAGTTGCTGGCTGAGTCGGTTTTTGCAGTGGATTTTCGGTCGATGAAAGAGTAACTTTTTTCTTCGTCTCTGTTGTACATGCGAAAATCAACAAATTTTCTCATAAGACATTGAAAGCGAAGGAGTAAAAAAGTTTCATGTTTCTTTTGTTCAGAAATTATCAACGTTACCATGTACAAAGTAGTGTTACAGTCGATTTCGTGACCATTTCTTACTGAGAGCAAACTTTTACATGCAAAGAACGAGTGATTTAAACAAAGAAAATAATGCCACATCATAAAATTAATAGCGGAAAAAGAAAAATAAAAAAAGGGGACGACTGCGGCGGCGAGGGGGATGTGAACAAGTGGATCTAAGTGAACGACTCACCTTCTTCTTGAGGCTTGGCGGTGCATTGCTTTGGATGACCCACTGCTGCCCTAAGTGAAATGCAAACTGATACAATCTGTTCAGAAACGCCTGGCAACACGCACCATAAATAAGAGTATTAGTTGATGAGAAAAGCAGCGTCAGTTTTTCGTTTCTTTGCTCAATTCATAGAGCTATTCACAAATTCTTTCTCAATATCTTTTGATTGTTGCGTATATTGCCAGTATAAGACGTTTAATATACATAGTGTTATTTGAAACAATAGTCAATGTGAAAGACTCTAAACCATAGGCTACGAAAAAAAGAGACTTAAACCGTGGATGTGAAATATTGAGTAAAAAAAAAATAAATAAAAGCAAAAGTATACAGTTGAAACATGCAACAACCATTGCCACTTGAATACCCAAGAAATGAAACGAAAAGTAAATTTTGGAGCTTCGTAACTTAATCATGAGATATGATTGCATTTATGATTAGCATTCTACAGTTGAGTGAGTGCAACTTACAGATTTCCGTTCGGACCAGTGATCAATCGCGTCTGCTTGTCCTTGAGCCATCACCTGTTCAAAGTGAGTACATTCCTCGTGCCTCGTCACGCCATTCTCGCGGTAGCGATAAAGTTCCGAGAGCCGTAATCGAAGTTCTCGCTCTTTTTCGAGACTCGCCAAGAACTGCTCGTACTCTTGCGCTGTGTAAAATTGAGCGAAAGTTCGCATACGATCTCTGAAGTCTCTGCAAAGTGACATAAAAAAAGAAAACATTAAACATCTTCTTTTTAAATCAATTGATAAGCAATCAAACATTTGAAGCCCTTACTTTTCCTCTTTGGTTTGCTTTTTCTTGCCGCTTTCCTTCTTTTCTTTCTGAGAGGCGAAAAATTGAGCTACCAGTTGATAATCCCTCACAACCCGTTTTCTCCTGGCTCTTTCCCTCAGATGATTTGTATACATGTCAACTTGTGCGAGTTTCAGAGCAATATCCAAATCATCATCTTCAGCAGGATTCAGGAATAATGAGGAAACAAGAGACTCTGCTTCGTGGTTGTAATCTCTTTCGAAGTCATCCCTCTGTGGCATGTAACCAAGTTGAGTGGCTTCATCAGGTGTAATGTCCAATGGAGGTAAGCGTGATGTCAAGTCTGGAGATAGTGGGCCATGGTCCGAATTTGTTGCATCGGTGAGATTTGGAGCATAGGTCTCAGTAGAAGGCCATGTGAATTTGCCAATATTCCCATCCAAGTACCTTGCAACGTACTCTTCTTTTGCTTCTGCAATTGTCATTTTAAACATTACTATCTGTTAAATGTGTAAAGAAAATAGTATTACAAATTTGCAGGAGTTTTACCTTCGGGAGTTCTGGTTTCGATGTGCTTGCTGATGTCTTCCCAGTTGCCATAGCCAAATTGTTCAATAGCATCCAGAAGCCGAAGGTGTTCTCTGGCAGTCCAGTTGCCTCTGCCAGTGAATATGCTGATGGTTCCAGAGTCCTTAAATAAATGAAAATAACAATTAATATTTTTGGATAGACATTAACTAATAACTGTAATAATTTTTAATTAAAAAACTATTTTCTTACCATAAATTGGTAGGAGTGATCATTTTTGTGTGGTCCAATTTCAGCTCCAGCAGAAAAACACTAGAAAAATGGAATATAATCATCAAAACTAATCGTGAATAATTTAAATTTGACGAAAAAAAAATTTAATTTTTAATTAGCAACGAATTTGTTTAGCCAAAATAAACTCAAAAATCGAATGAAATCGTTAGAGCGCCACTAAACGATATAGTGTGCCGGTTTAAGATCGCCCCCGCAAGTGTGTTGTGCATTTTGGGCGCGAAAAGTAGAGAGAGACGGGAAAGCCGGCGAGCGAGCGGTCGCAACGCCTCTACAAGCATATGTCTGTCTCTGTCTTACCTGCAGGCAGAGGTCGAAGTCCGAGCACTCGACGCACTTGATCCGCAGACCCTGGATATCCTCCTGGCAGTAGGTGCAGGTGTACTTGGCGTAAAGATCTAGAATGAAAAATCGATTGAGCGTCCCACAATGCACATATGAAAATACGCTCGAACGAGTCTCGAGGCCGAGAAAAATATAAAAATCAAAATACAACTCGTCGTCGCTTGGAGTCGGAGTTGATTCCACCTACCCGCCATCTTTGGCCCGTAGTGTTCTTCTCGAACGATCCCGAGCCTCGTTGACGTCACAGCATACTGCAGGCCCCTCGGACGCTCTTTTAAGGTCCCAGAATCGTACCCAAGGATCCCATCGCCTCAGGAGACGCCTCGTCGGTGCGTTTAGCGTCTCACCTCGTCGTCCTTAGCCGCCGCCCCAATATGCCTTTTCCAGCCTTTTTCACGGGGGGCTCTCTCTCGGAATATGCGCTATTCGATATATATATCTATGTTTACACGCAGATGGGACTAGGGATCTTTTTCCTCGGTTTATTATTCGACGTGTAGCTCACAACTGCGCACGCTCCGAAACGCTGCGAAACGAGGTGGCGCTGACTGTCGGGGGCGGTTTTCGCGCCAAGAAAAAAAAATACCGTGCAAACCTTTTTCCTTCGCACAATTTGTCACTTTACGCGATGAGATTTTGCGAAGTGTTTAACTGTGAAACGCTGGCTGAATTCGCTGGAAATCTGCGCACTTCCGGTGTTATTCCGTATACTTTGCCGGCATTTCCACTGTCAGCAGTATCTTCCGTGCGAATGCAACTGCACTCCCCGGCTCCCCCCCACTACCCGACTTTCAACAATGCTACCAACCGTCTGCTTTCCGCTCGCCGCGCGGCGGTTGATTTCAATGAGTTTACTTGTCGCTCCGTCTTGTTTTCAGCAGATAACTGATGAAAATAATGGAAAAATGTAAGTATTGCTTACTTACAAAGACCATTTTCCACTCATACTAAACCTGTAATTAAAATCCAATATTTAACTCCTTAAATCGGTATATGCATTTCCTTTCTATTTAACTCCTTAAATTGGTAAAGGCATTCTCTTTCATTAAGGACCTAACTGTATCAGCAATTATATATTCTATCTTCCCTTCTGTTCCCTTTTTTTCTTCAATTCGTCCTAAAATATTTTTTATGAAAATTTCTTGATCGAGAGTGAAGTATTCTACTTAAAATGTACAATAATCGCAAGTCATTTGTTTACAATTTGTTAAAAATATAGAATAGCGTAAGCGTTTTTTTTGTTATTAAAAAAATGTCTTGAGGGGGGGGGGGCGGGGGGGGGGGGGGGG
>JAWWMK010000032.1:4181551-4219789 GCA_035047105.1 Galeopsomyia nigrocyanea | reverse complement strand
GGTTAATCTTTTTTTTTTTTTTTAAAAAATTGTTTTGCGCCCCCCCCCCCCCCCCCCCCGTATTGTATAATACAAATTGATACGTGTAACAACTAGGCGACCCTTTGCTCCATGATTATTTATGATGGAGCAAAATTAGAATATTTTACAGATTTATGATAATATACCTTTTAGTAAGTATGTAGTTTGCGCTAAAGCAGTTCTGAATGATTTTGTGCAGTCGTTTTATCAGAAAAAAAATCCAATAAGTCACGATCAAAAATTCAGGTTCTAAATCAATAAGCAAAAGGCGCGTTCAAATTTGTTTTGTTTACGTCGATGATAGCGGGATTTATTATTCAGTTTCTAATTTTTTTTCTGAATAAACGGCTGCACATAATTATCCAGAATAAAATTGCTTCAGCGCAAACTACATATCAAAAGGGATTTGTATTAATCTGTCGAATTAAAATTTTGTTTCATCAAAAAAAAAATCATGGAACAAAGGATTGCCTTTTTTCACGCGTATTAGTACATATATCTATATCTACAGGTTCGTGGTGGGGGCTTAGCTGAGAAACGGCGCGAATAGAAATTGAAAGAACGTTTTGAATCGTTGATTTTTTTTTACTGATTGATCAACATAAAAACTTTCTCTCTCTCGTTAGTGTTGCGATATAAATTTTGTAGAAAAGCAAATGTATTCATTATTAATTGTGCTTGGTTTATAAAACTAGAGAGCAGAATAAAAGTGACAGAGGGGTACGAGGTGCGCGAGCGCGATCGAAATAGGAGTCATATCAGTTCAGTGCGCATTTTACTCTCCAGCCGAAAAGGTGATCTCGCGAAAAGTACAGTATACATACGTTTGCTTTACGTTTATATCATTTCTGAAATAGTCAATAAAGTCAAATCTTTCAACAACTTCAAATCTCGTTTATAATATTTTCTCGATAATTCCAGTCTTGCAATTTTCATAATTTAAACAAATTGCGTTTGTGCAAATTTGATTTCCAAAAGTATTTCATTTGAAAAAGTATAAGAAAGAAAGTAAAGCTAGCATGGCGGCATTCTTAAACAAAGTTCATTATTTATCAAAAAGGGTAAATATTTTCAAGTTTCATTAAATTTATCCATAAATTTTGAGAATTATATTAGAAAATATCTATTTTTATGAAGATAAAAACGAATCAGATTCACTCATGGCAGCAGCAATTTTTCCATACCAATCATGGATTATTCTGTCAGCCAACGTTCAACGAAAAACCAGAATGGCTAAAGAAATTCAAATTGAAACAAGCTGCTATGCAGGTATGTGCCTCAAAATATACTATTAACAATAAGAGTCATGCTACTAGTTTAGCATCTTTTTGCAGAAAGATGATGGAAGGCCAGTTTATTTGAAGAAGGGTACTCCTGATAAAATCTTATTCAATTTGACTTTTGGAATGTGTTTAATTGGCATTTTTTGGAGCTTCCGAATTCTTCTTAGTTTGGATGATCCTCCTAAGCAGTAATAAGATATACAAGTTCTTGTGATATATAATGAATTTTATTTAACAAATTGTCTTTGTATTACAATAAATATACTTTCAAGCACACAAAACTCTTTAGCATTCTTCCTTCCTATCACAGTGTGTATTTTGTTTTAAGTTATAATTGGGGCTTTACATTAAAATCTTTCAATATAAAAATCAACTTCTATAAAAATTTGTACTCACATTCTTTTTTTTTAGCAAACACATTTGAAAAACATTACTTGTATCAAGTCTTATAATTTTACAATAACAATGAGTCCTACCCCTGTAATCTTTATCTAAAATATTAGCATCACCTGCTAATATAGTTTTTATCACTTCTATATTTTTTAACAAATACTGTGTTAAGTCATTAATATCACTTCTGGGAGAATACTGTACCTAGCAACGTTGCTCCAAATCTTTCAAATTCATGCTGGTAATAAGAAGTCATCGAAACTAAATTTAGTCACTCCACGTCGTCATCTGATATTAATGGTAAAGCATGCTCAGCAAAATTTATTTTAAAAAGTTCAATGTACTACTGAAATGAAAAATATTTTAATGTAAAATTTTACCATTAGCTTCTATTCATTGAAGCACTAATGTCTTTAAATTTGTATTAATAAACGTTAATATAGAAATCGTTGGTAATTTTTTTTCTTATGACAGATAACAAAAAGTTTGCAATCAATCAAACAAATTTAACATCTCATAAAAAAAATAAATATGACTATAATGTAACTGACGAAAATTTTATGAAATTTTTAATATTTTCCATCAGTTATTGTACTTGCTAAAACATTTTTTAATTTCTTACCAATTAACTAAAAAGTTAAGTTTGGAACAATAAAGCCATATTTTATTATAATAAACGGCTATTCTTTCTTTAGGTATCGGCTCTTTGTTATTGTTATTAAAGATTCTTCTTTTTGTGGTTAGGTAGACACAGGTTGTCAACAATATTAGACGCCATCATTGCGCATGCGGACTAAGCGATCCACCCACGTCGCCGTACTTGAATTGCGCCGGGCAACACTACAATCTTTTTACCACTTTTTACGCTTTCAACATTGTATATAGCTAATAAAATTTCCATTACTTCTTTATTTTTTTCTTTTACTTCCATTATCAAAGGAGTTCTTCCCATAAATTGCTGAGCATTAACATCGCAACCTTCACGTAACAGAATCATCTGGAAGAATAATGTATAAATAATGCGGTAAATAGTGAAGTAGTCTACAAGTATGTACATCATTATCATTTGTTCACGAACGACGTTTGCAAATCTAATTTCCGGATATATATTGACATAAAAAGAAAAATAAAGATAACATGGCCTTATTTTTCAAGCAAGTGCATAATGTGGCTAAAAAAGTAAGCACATTTCCATAAAATTAAATTTACTTTCATAAATTTAAAGAATTTTCAATATATATTTTGATGTACATATATAACAAAGGCACCAATTTACTCTTGGAAGAAACAGCAATCTTTTCATACCAATCATAGATTATTCAATCAGCCAACGGTTAGCGAAAAACCAGCATGGCTAAAGAAATTCAAATTGAAACAAGCTGCTATGCAGGTATGTGCCTCAAAATATATTATTAACAATAAGAGTCATGCTACTAGTTTAGCATCTTTTTGCAGAAAGATGATGGACTGCCAGTTTTTTTGAAGAAAGGCCTTCCTGATAAAATCTTATTCAATTTGACTTTAGGACTGAATATTGTTGGCTTTTTCTGGTCTATGCGAATCCTTAATAGTTTGGATGATCCTCCTAAGCAAGAATAAGATATTACAAGTTCTTGTGATATATATATAAATTTTATTTAACAAATTGTCTTTGTAATACAAAAAATACACTTTCAAGGCACACAAAACTCTTTTTGTCTCAGTTTCATTTGTTGTGTTGTGTTTAAATATGTTGTACTGCTTGCGATGACTAAATTTGAGCTTATAGCAAGCATTCTTCCTATCACAGTGTGTGTATTTTGTTTTAATTTATAATTGTGGCTTTATATTAAAATCTTTCAATATAAAAATCTACTTTTCTATAAACATTCGCACTTACATTCTTTTCTTTAGCAATCACACATTTGAGAAACATTACTTGTATCAAGTCTTATACTTTTACAATAACAATCGTAACTATAAATAAAATATAATTTTTATAAAGTCTTTTTTGTTGTTACTTTACAACAAGTAACTCTTTTACATTGCTTTTTTAAAGTTCAATTTTCGAATATTTATTTGCCTTAGATTTTTTCTGTGATTTTTGTTGTTTATTTACATCACCATCACTCAAGGACTTATTCATTTTTTGCTTTCTGTTTTGAATGAAATTTTTCAAAGCCTCATTAAACCGCATAAGAGTTTCAGAAATAGGTTTGTCCATGTAAGATCTCTCAATATCATCTATGTCTTCAGTTATTGAATCTTCATCAGTAACTAATTCCTTTTCAAGTTCCCTAAACAGCTCCAAAATTCCTTTCAAACTTTCTTTAGGATCTTTGTAAGTATTTTCTCTAACATTTGCTGTCAGCTTTTTACTATCAGCTTTATTGTCATCTATGGACTGTGTTTCATTTTCTATCCATGTATTCAAAGCTTGAGCATCGTCAGAAACCAAATCGTTTTCAAACTCTTTAAATAATTTAATTATACTACCAATAGTTTCTTGTACATTTACTATCTCATTCCTCTGGTCTTGCTTGTCTTCTGCAGACTCTGACTCTTCAAAAGAACTTTTTTGTTCATTCTTAACTTTTTTAGATTTATTTGTTTTAGTTTTGGCTGTGGCTTGTGGTTTAAAATCTTCTTGATTTTCGGCACTCATAGGCTCTTCAATCTTTGTTTTACTGCCTTCTTTTTTTTCTTGAATAAGTTTTTTCACGACATCTTTTATCCGATTAGTTTTAACTTTATTTTTTACTATATCGGATTTGAACTTAATTTCTTTTTCGATCTTTTTAGGTTCTGGGTTTAAAGCTTTTTCAAATAGAATATCGTCTGTAACTTCATTATTTTTCAAAACTTTTATTAATGCACTTTTCAAATCTGAATTTTTTTTATTCCTTTTAGCACTATCTATTTCTAAATCGGCTTCTGACATGTATTCCATTTTATTTATTTTCAGCTCTTCATTTGACTTAACATTTTTTTGGCCTGTTATCTTTTGTGAGGTGATTGGTTTCTTTGACGTATCCTCAATGATTTTCTTTACTTTGATATGTTGAGAAGATTGTGAATCATGAGCAGGAATTTTAGTTTTCAACATACTATCTGAATTACTGGCTTTCAATTGATCAAATTTACTCTCTATGATTTTTTTCAAAATTGGCTTAGCTTTTTGTTCAATTTTCATTTGTGCTGACTCCTGTTCATCCTCATTACTGATATGATCATTGTTTATTTTATTTAATGTTTTTGAAAGAATTTTCAATTCATTTTCTTCAAAGAATTGAGAATCAGTTTGAAAATTTTCTTGCTCACTATTCTCTTCAGAATTATTTTCTTCACTTACAACCTGGTCAAAACTTTCTGTTGGACTTTCATAGGATTCTTCAATTTCATCAGAATCCATGAATAAATTGTTAGCTGTTATTTCTGAGTTGTTTATAATACCACTGACACCATCCTTCTTTAATTCCATATTTTCATCTATAATAAATTGATCTTGAGATGTATCTTGTGGTGGATTATACTTTATATTTTTTTTCCTTTTCAAAATAAAAATGGATGGCCTAGTTTTTATCCTGATAGGTGGAAATATTGAGTGGTAATTGAGTTCTACATTAGAGTAAGCCTCTATTGAATCCAATATTTTATGAGTTTCTAAATATGGTTTAAGGTGTAGTGAATATTTGCTTTTGGCTTCTACCAATAGATGTGTAAAATTTAAGATCTCTGGATCGTTTATTGTTATATTTTCGTCTTTTGAATAACTGTAAAAAAATATCTTGTCAAAACTTTTCCAATTTAATTTCAATAAAACTACAATCCAATTCTACTCACATCCAAGAAGCATTGGTTTGGGTGAACCTTGAAACTCCAGTCTGAGCTGTTAGAACATCAATGTGAACATGAACTGGTATAGGAGAGTCTCTTTCAAGTCTATGCAGTCTTGCAATTGCCATGCCACCAGGATAATTTTGCTTAGCCAAGCATAATAGGAACATTGAAAATATTGCATTACAAATTATGTGTCCAAGTATACACAATGCTAGTAAACCATGCCATGTCGATTTTTCGCGGTTTTCCCAGCTGAAATAGACATTTACCATCCAACATTGAAGCAGAATATAAATGAGTTTCACTGGAAATTTGAAAATGGACTATATACTTACATTCGATGACAAACCACAGCAGCACTTACATTCAGTAAGGGAAAGACATACATAATAAATCTTAGCTCTTTATGCGGTAAAAATGAAAAAAAGAAAACAAATGCTAGACCAGGTACAGTCAAAACTCGTACTCTAGAATCCAATAACATTCCAAATGGTACAAGAAGATAGGAGAGCGCTAAGCCTCTTGGTAATGCTGAATAAAAGTACCAAAAAAATGGTGACGTCTAAGTACATTACATAAGGATAAATACTGTTTGTACAAAGTTGAGTCATCAAGAAAAGACAATTGTTTAAAAGGATACACCCCATTCACCACTTTTGTTAAGTATGGTATTGAAATAGAAAACTTCTCCTTCGGGCCATAAAATTCTCCTCCAAAAATAAGAATCAACAGTAACTGTTAAACCTAGTAAAAATATTCCAGTTGGTATTGCAATTCTCAATACTCTGGAAAAAAGAATTTTATTCATAAATTTGGAGAATCAATGATTTAGGCAATAAATTGTTAAATTTTGGTTACCTGGCTAACGTGATTTTCATGTAAGCAATATCATAAAGTAAAAATAAACCCAGGAGCATAGCAATTTCAGTTCTGAATATAATTACTGCAGCTCCAGCTGACATTATAAACAGAACATGTTTTTGTTTCAGCCATGCGTACAGAGCAAGTAGAACTGAAAATAAATATAATTATTAAAAGTTTCAAATCAACTGTCTATCTATTTTAAATAGAATGTTTGTTTTACCAAGTGGCATAACCATAGTGTTTGGCAATGGTCGGCTGAGATAATACATGAAGTGGTATTGCGTAACAGTAATGATGAGGAACCATTTCGTTAATTTAGCACCAAAAATTGACTGAAGTGCCCTTTTATACAATATCAAAGTAGCTACAACAGTCAAACCTAGAGCCGCTCTAACTGAAAAACCAAAATTTTGTTTAAATTCATGAAAAAAAATGTGGTAATGCAATGAAAATTTAAAATTCACCAATGTACTGGGCAAAGAATTTATTAAGTTCCCAATATTTGACAGCAGCAACAGCTGGTGAGGCAATGCCTGATATTACTATTGGTCCCAGAAATGTTCTTGGCACAACACCAGGAAACTCATGATGGTCATACTAAATCACAAGAGAACAGAGAAAAAGAAATAGTTGAGAAGTCTTTCACCATGCGGACACACTTATCAATGTATAAACACTCAGGCATAATAGTTCGACGCCAAAATAAAAGCCCGACAATTATAGATTTTCTATTAATAAAGAACTTGATACAAATGAAAAGTTTATTATTAGTGTGGCCGAATGCACACTAACTAATCAAACAATGTTGACATGCTGTCACGTGTTTTTGTACAGCATATTTAGCATCTCGCGACGGACGTCAAAAAGGGTTTGGCCGGAAAATTGGCAAAAACTCGGTGTATTTAAATTAAGCCACCAACACACACACACACACACACACACTTGCACACGAACACACTTTTACCTCGTTTAAATTAGAACCGTGGTACAAAAGGTCGTGCATCGCTTGGAGATTGAAACTTTCTTCGACTTTGGTGAACGGGCAGTATATCAGGTGAAACCCGGCGATTATTAATAACAACTGTTCCATCTTCAATGAACGCATTCGAACAATTCGATCGATATTTAAATCGTTGGTCGTTGTCGTCGTTGCGCCAATCGGAGAAAACACACGCGCGAAATTTCACGACATTGCGATGCTGAATTTTCCTTTTGGAAAAAGACGACGCGTTAATAGCGAAAAGAATAGAGATATTTTAGAGCCAAAACCACACACGTCGGCGGCACGTCGTCGTCTGCTAGCGGAGCAGCAGCAGGCAGCTGTCTGCGGGATATTTTCTGAAGCGCGCACGCACTTCCCACTACATTGTTGCCAATTTGAAGAAATCTGGAAACGTCATTTGAATATATGTATACTTGTAGAAAACAGCGCATCGCGAGGTTTTATCATTAGAAACGTTTTGAATGGTGAACAAAATTACTCTTTTTTTATTTGCATTTATTATCCACGAAATTTTTTATTATACGGGTTTGATAGGATTATTATAACTTTTTGTATACAATCGAATTAGTCGAATAAAACATTGAACAACGTGACAATTTTGGTCTCATTTCATTTATATTGAAGTCAGCTTTTTTTTTTAATTTGTTTGTATACTAACAATGGAAAATATATTGAGATCAGCAACATATAATCATGCAGTCATCAAATTTTCAGAAAGATGGTAAACTTAACACCGCAAATAAACTACCAATTTTGCATAAGCTATTGTGTGTAATTGTCATTGAATGTTTTTTTTTTAAATTGAAAATAAAGTGATAAAGTGAATTTATTAATATACTTGTAGATTGATATTTCAATGTTTTATAATACAAGTATGAGAGTAAGTAGAGCTGGCGAGATAGAAATGGAAAAATAAATAATAATTTCTTTATTTTTATTTAGCCCGTTGTTTACAAATTTTTCGTTGCACACGTAACAATTAAAACTCAACATGTTTCATTCTGTATAATTGAATTCAAAATGCTGAAAGCAGTTAGTCTTGAATAATTTTCGTCTTTAATAACGTTACAGTGAACACAATGTGTGAAGTTTTAATCAATAGTCATTTTAATCTAAATAATAATAATAAAATTGTCCATACCAATTTTTAGGGCATTTCGAAAATATTACGAAGCTCGAAGACTCGAAAAGCTCGGAAGCTCATAGATTCAACACGACCAAGTTTTAGCTTGAACCGATCGAGCATTTCGAACTTTTGTCGAATCATATTCTTCATATTATCGATCAAAGCACGAAGACTTTTATTACTCAAGTAGCAAAAAATATAATTGACGCATAATAGTCGGGACAGTAAGGTATCAAGGTGAGCTGTTCGATTTCGCTAACTGTAGCCGCGATTTTCGAGTATCATATGCTTGATAACTTCCTATTACATTATGACACAATAAATTGGAAATTCGATCATCAGATACAAAAAATTTAGACTATCGATTAGTGTATATTGTCTTTTAAAATTTCTCTGCAATAGATCGTAATAACTCATTGTACTCGTTACTTTTTCATTCTTCAACTTTGCGACTTCGCATAAGCATTCATCACGATAATCGCAAGTCTTATATAAATAGCTAACAGGTAAATTAGCAGCTTGCAACTTGACAACTTGTTGGAGCAAGTAATTCGCCATTGGTTTCTGCCAACTCATAATCTCGATGAAATTGTTGCAAGAGCTTTCGATACCGTTGACATCCGCACCGTATTGAAATAGGTAATCTAAACTCTGAAAGTTACCGCTATTCAATACATTATGCAACGGTATCAAGCCCTCGTTGTCTTGCACATCGACCAATGCAACGTTTCTCAAAAGCGCCCTGACAACGTCGTGTCTCGCTTGTTTTGCCGCGAAATGCAAAGGTGTCCTCGAGCAAGCATCTCAAGTAATCAATTTAAAAATAAATGAAATCAATTTTATACCATGTTATTCCAAATTGAATAGTTGATTATTATATTGAAATTCAACTAATCTCAGGATATTTCTATATGCGGATACTGATCACTGAAGTGATTTTTTTCGACATTTTATTAATTTTAATGATTTTCTTAATTCAACAAAGCTGTGAGTAAAAGTATTTTTTAATAATATAGTAACTGTGAAAAAAATTTAATGAGTAATCTATCGTAAGTTCAGTCAATTTATCAAAACGATAAAATATTCGATAAGCAAAGTAATATGTAAGTTTGAACTGGATTAAACAGAATTGCCTCATAGAACAATATTTTAGCACAAAAAAATGCCGTGAGCTCATTTTCTAAGCCTATTTATAAAAAAATTATGACACTAAACTGTGATACTATATGCTAATTATTTTTGAAAAACAATGAATGACCAATCTTGCGTAAATTTATGCACAATAATGATTGAATATTTTACAACAAATTATTTTTTAAATAAAACTATTTGAAGGATAAAATAAATGTATCAATACTTAAAAAATGAGCTTTTAATTGTTGAAAATATGAGCATAAAAGTGAGTAGATATGAGGAAAAGAAAAGAAAAAAAACGTAATTGATTACATTTTTCTTTTATTTAGTCCATTATAAAAAAAATTCTTGTTGCACAGATAAGAATTTAAACTTAACTTTACCTTTCATTCTGTGCTTGATTTAAAATGCTAAAGGAAGTTATAGTCTCCAAAGATTTTCAAAACTCTTTTAATCACGTAAAAGTTAACACAATGTAAACAATTTTTAATGAATAACTTTCTCAAAATCTAAATATAATTAAAATTAAAATTACCTACTATACCGATTTCTATTATGCCGTTCTAAAAGCTGCTCGAAGTTCATAGACTCGAAAAGCTCGGAAACTCGTTGGCTCGACACGGATAACTTTTTTTTGCTCGAGCCGATCGAGTATTTCGAATTTCTTTCGAAGCATATTTTCCATATTATCGATTAAAGCTCTAAGATCTTTATTACTTAAAAATCGAAAAATATTATCGAGGCACAAGTCGGGCCAATAAGCTATGGTGAGCTGTTCGAAAGCCAATTTCGCTGAATGTACTTGCAATTTTCGAGCACAAGACGCTCGATAACTTCCTATTATCACATTAACATAAATTGGAAATTGGTTCGTAATATAATCAAACGGTAGATCATCAATAAAAGTAAACTTTCGTCTAGAGTTTCTCTGCAACAGATTATAAAAACACATGGTACTAGTTAAATTGCTATCTTTCAGTTTTTCAACTTCTTTTAAGCACTTGATACTATAATCGCGCAATTTCGGATCGTCAAGGTAAGTCTTGTACAAATCGCTAACTGGTAAGTCAGCAGCTTGTAACTTGACAACATGTTTGAGCAAGTGATTTGCAACTGGTTTTTGCCAACTCATAACCTCGATAAAAGTGTTGCAAGGGTTTTCGATATCGTTCACATCCGCACCGTATCGAATCAAATAATCTAAACTCTGCAAGTTACCGCTATTCAATACATTATGCAACGGTAACAAGCCCTCGTTGTCTTGCGCATCAACCAATGCACCGCGTTTCAAAAGTATACTTACGACGTCACAATTTGGTCGTAACGCCGCAAAATGCAACGGTGTCCGCAAAGAAACGTCTTTCGCGTTGACATCTGCTCCAGCTTTCACGAGAGCATCGATCACTTGACAATTGAATTCCTCCTCCTGAGAGTCCACAAGTTCTAAACACTTTCTCATCAAGCTAAATGATGTCCACCTGTAATCGAACCAACTTTTCAGATTCGACAATTGACCTCCCATCGCTGCTAAGTGCAAAGGAGTACACTGCCCGTCTTTGTCTCGGCAGTTAACATCAGCACCAAGTTTGATTAATTCCTTCACCACTTTACAATTTCCAGACAGTACAGCCAAATGTAATGGAGTGAAACCATTCTCGCAAAAATCATTCAAATCCAATCTTTTGTAGATGATCCTCAGAATTTTTTGATCTTCGAACAAATCGTTGAAACGAAATTTTCTCTCGATGACCTTCTGCAGCATTTTTTCATCACGATTAAATGCAGCCGTGTGTAATAATGTGAATCCGTAAAAATTCTCCCTACTTAAACGATCAGCTCCGCAATTGAGTAGATATTCAACTGTCTCTAATGTGCCAAGCATAGTTGCCGAATGCAATGGAGTTGAGCCATCCTCTGCTATGGCATTCACATCTGCACCGGCTCTCACTAAACGATCGAGAACAGTTAACCGATGGGTTTGCGAAGCGTAATGCAAACAAGTGAAACCAGAATCGTTTCGATGCTTCACGTTGCATCCTTGTTCTAACAGTAGATTGATGGTTTTTAACAATGCTCGTGAATCTTTGATTTGTTTTATTTCGAAACACACAACCATCAATAAATCGTCGCCAATGTTTGTGAGGGCATCGAAATTCGCTTCAAATTGTTTGAATAACTGCAGAATCTCTACGAAGCAATGTTTAGCAGCAAGGTGTACCGGTGTCCTGCCGGTAAAATCTGCTTGATTCGGATTGGCGCCGTATGACAACAAATTGTGGATTTCTTCTATGTACTTGAAGTAATGCTCCCAGTTGTCGTTACTTTTAGAATACTCGTCAATCATAATGTGCAAAATTGTGTCTCCAAGAATATTCTGAGTGTTCAAATCAGCTGATATTGAGTATCTTAGCATTATTCGTACCAAATCTATTCTTCCTTTTACAACTGCCATACCCAATGGTGTATTTCCATCACAGTCAAGAATAACAATAGATGCTCCTTTTTCCATCAGAGTTTTTACTATTATACTGTCTTTCAGTGACTGGTCTTCGGAACAAAGTCGCACTTTTTTCGCGTAATACGCGATAAATTTATGAAGAATTGTCTGACATCTCGTGCCTATGTAATTTACGTCGTTTTTGTATGCTAATAAAGTTGGTAAAATTAATTTCAAATAGTTTTTCACTTTCCATTGATCTTTAATTTTGTCCCATCCTTTGTTGTAAACTAGCCATCTGATCAATTTTACTTTTTCTTCGTTATCATAGTCCGGCTGCGTTACATACTCAACAAACAATTGCACCATTGAGTTTTCGTTTTCTTCTTGTTCTACCTCTTCGGAGATATTCTCATTATGGCGTATATCGCCAGCGTTATTACTGACGGCCGTATATTCATTATAGAGTACCATTTTGCAATTTTCCAATTTCAATTCAATGAATGCGATGCAAACAATAGTATGTTGTTTTCCTGGAAAGCCAAAATAAATATCAATAGATAAAAAAATTGATAAAGAATTGTGAAATTACGATAAAAGTATGGACTAATAAATCGTTCAAGAATAAACTGGATCGCCTCGTCGAATTGTAATAATTCCAGTAAAAAAAGTCCTGATACATCATTTTTAAGATCAACTCCTTAAAAATTTTAATAATAACCTGTATGCTTACATTTATAATATTTATACAATTTTGCTTACCTTTCGTCGAAGTTTGTCATAAGTAAAGATGAATTATTAAAAGTTGAAATTAGTAAACTATTTATATTCAATATAAAAAAAACTTATAATTACAATCCTTACTCTTTTTTTTGTATTTATTTCACGATTAACGAAAAACGACATCCAAGCAGATGTTGCGCCAGCCGCATAAGACTGAACGTGGAACTCGCTTCGCGCAAGTCAAAACAGTACTGCAGTGTGTACACTAGCAGTATGATAAGCAGAGACCTGCATTGAAACATCAGCAGCGCCCTCAGACTGCATCAGACTGTACTACGAATTTATTTCAAATAAAAGATAAAGATGAATTCACTCTTCTTTTTCCCTTTTCATCAGGGAAAATAAAATATTTTCAAAATTAAACGGATATACAGGAAGAATAACAAAAAGAAATTATATATATTATGAATGAAGCAATCGTTTATTTGTAAATTATAAACATGTCATTATGATCCTACTAGTATAAATGCTGTAAAATCAATGATTAGACAATGCAAAAAAAAAAAAGAGAAACGCACACACTCGCAAAAAAATGTCAAATCGGTGTGTAAGTGTGTGTGTGTGTGTCGTCGTTTATGTATAAATCCACCTCTATAAATTTATTAAGATCACAGGCTTGGTCAGGACAAGATAAACAGAGTAATGCTCTCGTACCAACGAAAAAAAAAAAAATTTTGTTCGTTTATATTATCATCATTATATTTCCATGTTTTTTTTTCTTCATTGTTAATTCGTTCATCGCTCATTTATTTCATCATTTTTCATTTCGTATACAAATCCGCGTATTATAATTAACAACGATCGAGCTTCAACGTGTCGGTCATTAATTTTTTTCTAACGACGATGTTGTTTGTCTCCAATAAAAAAAAATATATATATATATATTATTCCATTCGTTTGCTGTCGTTCTAGTATTACACATCAGTCTAACACGAGATAGAATAGAAGAGGGAGCAAAAAAAAAAATCACAAAGCGAGTATTACCTCGGGTAAACAGAGATGCCCGAGTTTTAGTTGCGGAAAATAGTGCGGAGAGCGTGTGCAAAAGAGAGTGTAAGTTTGTGTGTGGGTGTACTTATAGAAGAGAAAATCAAAGGATTAGCGTTTGGGTTTGGGTTTGGGTTTGTTGTGCTGCATGTTCTCGCACTTGGGTATGTGGCGTTCGGCGGCACCTTGACTGAATTTACGCGAGCAGTGAGGACATTTCACGTAGTCGCTGGTGTCGGACGGCGGCGGTGGTGGCAAATCGCTCAGTTTGCCACCGGCTGCCAGGTGAGCTTGCATCTGTTTTGCCGAGCGTATAGCGTTTATGAAGTCCTCGTGCTTGCGACGCCAGTTGGATTTCTGTGACTCCACTTTGCTTGCCGCTGCTGCTGCTGCTGCTGCTTTGTTCTGCGATTGAGGAGTCGATTATTGTAGACTTTGATTTGAGGATTTGAAGTCAAATTTTGAATTATTGTTTTAGTTGTTAATATTATTTTACTACGGCTCACAGATGAATTTGATAAGACAGACTGATCGAAATGTATGCTGTCCATGATAGAAGATTGAAATTAGAAAATGACTACTTGTCAATTATTCATCGTACAGTGGCAAGCTAAAAGGATTTGTTCCAGAACCGTGACAAAGATATCCCTTTGGGTGCATGATATTTTCAAGAATTGATTTTTCATTTCAGAATTGCATCGGATATTGAACGTCTATTTCGACTTTGCCGAATACGTTTATAGTTACATATCAAACAAGCGTACTATTTCTGTATACTCCTTCGTGAATGATTCCGATATCATTGCTATTATTCGGGTGAGCTTTTCAAATATTTATCATTCGAATCCTCTTTTCAAATACAAAGCTGCGTCACTCGTCCGCTTTTCAAAATCAACATCGACGATTACGACTCTCAGCCCGTGAAATCCCAAAAGGGAATGAATAAACGCACTCGGTAGCTCGAGAAGAGAGAAAGAGCAAAAAAAAAAAAAGCATTATTCCCATTGAAAACACAGAGTTCAATTTTAATACGCGCGAACTGTGCGATTCGGCTAAAAGTAGGTTACAATTCTTTTTTTTTTTTATTTCTTGTTGGTAATGACGAGGAAGAGAGCGGAGCTTTACCTGCTTTTTGTTGGGCTTTTGTACGAAAACCTCGAGCTCGGTACCTCTCACCCGATGGCCCACCGCGTCGAATTGCTTTCGCTTCTTTTGTGCGGTTTTGGCACAAATCTGCTCGTGCTTGACTATGCGCTCCGACTGGAAGCGCCGAGTGCAAATTTTGCAGGTGATCAGTGAATCGCTGCGAAAATAGAAAGAGAGAGAGAGAAAAAAATATTTTCGTTTTAATCATTATCAAAAAAAAAATAAATTTTCAACCTCGCTATCCTATCGATATTCGAGAATTGTACGATTACACTCTCGATGTGCGCATGGCAGAGTGGAAAAACGAACGTATAAAAATCAATGCGAAACTGAATGCGGTTAGATCGATAAAGGAACAAAAAAATATTGAAGAAAACGTATATCCATAAAGTGCATTAAAAAATAAATCTTAATCTCATAGATAAATCGCAAATAAGATAAAATAAAAATGCAAAATTACTCAGCGTTAGCACCGCCCGGTGCAGTTGTCCTAATCGCCGGCGTTGGGGTCTTCGCTTTAGTAGCACCGGCGACAGTGGGACGACTTCCTTGACTACGAGTCGTGCCGACACTCGAACTCGATGGCGATGTCCTCGGTGCTGGTGTTATCGGTGCTCGCGATGCAGTTGGCAGCTTCTTAACAGTTTTCAATACCATGATAATGAGTTAAGTTTTTTTTTTGGGAGGTTGTTTGTAAAGATACTCGTTAATTTTTATATGCGTATGTTTTGTGAGAATTTCTTTTGCCGAAAAAGTGTGTGTGTGTTTGCTTTATTTACTCGTGCGTGTTTGTGTATTTGTGAATGCGGCGCTTCGATCGGTTTTTGTTTGTTTCAGCGTTTTTTTTTGTGGGGGTTATATTTACTTACCTCGTCGTTTTGCGGTGAATCAAGGTGGATACTCGATTTTCGCTGAGTTACGGGATGATCGGTTGTTTCGCTGGAAATGGAATTGGTAACGTCACCGTTGGAGCCAGCGAAACGATTGAGAAGCTTCAAACTCGTTGATTTCACCACTGATCGACTTCTCGGCTGTACTCGCAAGTACAAAAAATTCATAATTTAATATAAAAAAAAAAAAGTTTGTTCGACAGTGAATTAAAATTCTCAATTCATACCTCAGTGTGTTCAGGACTCTTGGACGACGGATAGGGTGACACATTCTTCACAACCGTTGAACTCTCAGCCACCTTCGTAACGGAATCAGCCTTCTTCAAATTCACCACCGCCGGTGTCTCCGTCTTCGTCGTACTGGTAACATAACAATCGAATTTAGCGCTTACCTCCGGCGAACTCGACCGATCGCATCGCTGGTAACTACAACTCGGTGCATCATCATTCTCCTGACTTTTCTTCGACTGCGAAATAATCTTCTTCTTGCACGCCGGCAGATTCGTCATCACGGGAACTCTCGCGAGTTCAATCGAATCTCTCGCCTCGAGAATCTTCTTACTGTTGGATTTCTTTTTCCTACCGTATCTCGCTGGTTTGGACGTTCTTATGGTCCAAGCACTGGTGCTTCTTTCGAAACCTTTTAAAATTCGATGACCAGCACTGTCCGACGAAGTCGAGCCTTTTCGACAAGTTCGATGATACGATTGTTTCTTGTCGTCTCCCGGCTCGTCGTCGATATCGTCGAAATGACGGAGCACCGACTCCACGGAATTGTGTCTCGAAACTCTCTGACGTCGATGAAGCAACTCGAACATCATACGTTTCTGTTCGAAGGACGCACGACGAACGCGATTCACGTCTTCGACTGAAAGTTTCCTTGCTGGACAGATTTGTAGATTGACGTCTCTCGGCTCGATGGTTTGATTCGCGACGGTAATCTCTTGGGAATCGTTGGGATTCTCCACGTCGACGTTGCGAGGTATCAAACCATCGCCACGATCATCCTCGTTCTCCATACTCTTCGCAACCAACTCGTTACTCTCAGCTGCTTTCAATGCTTCAACGAAATTAGCGTTCAGCAGATCCAATGGTTCTTGCGACGTCGACGGTACGGCCTCGACGTTCCTCGTCATCTCCAACAATCTTTTCTCGATCGACTTTGTCACGGGTATGAATTTTGGAGTAGTCGTCGTACCAACCGTTGATGGTTTGATAAATATCGTTTGATTCTCGATCTTCGTCACTATAGTCTTCACGCGACCCATCTTGCTCTTGTTTCTCATCTGCTGTAGTTTGCTGTGCTTCCTTATGATCTCGCATATCAACGACGTGGATTTCAGGGTGTTCCACGGCGGTGGAAAACATCTCTCGCTAATCTCGCAGCATCTTTCGCCCAGTGGCTCCACGATCTTCTTGCGAATTGGCTTTTCCACAACTTGCTTGGGTTTGTTTACCAGTGAACTCTTGCGTCGCATTACCAAACGATTGCGATTCTGCGGTGGTTTGCATACCTTCAGACTCGCGCTCTGAGTGGTTTTCATCACCGTCGATTGCCTGAGTGAAATCTTCTTGTTAGTTTACTTTGATTTTTTTTTTCTTTTGGAGGGTTATAGAGGAATAATTCTGTACAATATTGGCATACTTTTTTTTTTGGGTTATATTGATGATTCGATTCTGCCTGGATGTAGATCCGCTTCGCTTTGTACATACGCATTAATATTGCTGCGGCAATGATTTTAAGTACACATGAGAGAATGATGATGCACACATTAGAGCGAGTTTGTTTTGTTTTTTATCCAGCGATGGATTAATCGACTAAATTGTTATAAATATATACTCTAAATTAAACATAGATACATATGTATACATTTACAAAAAAAAAAAATCGTGATATCACGACAGCTGACAAGTTATCGATGAGAAAATGTAGTTGAAACACACATAACATAGAGACACAAAAAAAAATATATATAGCTGTATGAAAAATGAGAAATCACAGCTCATCGTTCGCGCTTCACTGCACACTCACCTGGGAATCGTCGTTTTCTTGCTGGTGGTAGTAGGAGCGATCGTCGGATTGGCGCTCTTGGTATTTTTGAGGGAGGATTTCCGCGAGCTAACATCGTGCTGCGTTATATCCTCGGGGAATTCGTCGTAGTCGTAGTCGTCGACGATGTCGATGTCGGCGACACCGGCGGCTGCCGCGGTGGCGCTCAATTGACGACGTCGCCTCTCGATGTCGCCCGGCTGAAATTTCGCCAGCATGCGGTTGCGCTGCAGCGCCTCGTTATCGATCACCTCGTCGATGTTTATCTGCACGTAGTTTTTTTTCCGAAAGAGAGAGAAAAACTCGATAAAAAAAAAGGTTTATTTTTTAGTGAATGCTAAAGGTGTTTTTTTCGTTCGAACGTCAATCGTGCAAAAACCGTTTTTCATTTATGTAAAGTAAGTTTAGCTCGGGAATATACACGCACGACGCGCATGAATATTAATGACCGAATCAATTTGATTTTTCTCGCTATTGGATCGCTTCTCCATATATTGAAAAAGAAACGAGCATATATATAAAGATTCTATTGCGCTACTAATAGATACATTAAATAATCGAGCGAACGATTTGCATATCGCAGTATATTTCAAACGTCAATTTTCTCACTTCGAAACGTAAAAAAAAAAGACAAGCTCCGACTTTGTCGACAAAAGTTTAGTCCATTATCGCTCGCGAGAAAAAAAAAGAATCACTTTTTACTCGGTAATACAACAACAACAAAAAAACAACAAGGCGAGCTCGAAACTGAAGAAAAAAAAAGCACGCGAGATTCACCCTCGGGAAATTCCAACTTTTACACCAAAGCTATCCCTCCCAATAAACGTTCAATCTCTACAAAACGCTCCAAAAAAAAAAAACTATTTTCAAGCTTATTGCCTACACAACAAGTCGTATAATAAACCCAAAACACAGCGTTCGCGCAATTCCCGTTTTGAAATGCGCTCTCGCGTCGGGTCACGCGGGTGTTATAACAGTTATGATAGAGGCCCGAAACTACCTCGTAGTGATAACCGTTCTTCGTTCCGTGTCCGTTGACCTGCCTAATCGATTCGCTGCTGCTGTTGGCCTCCGTCGTCGTGTTATAGCTGCTCCTGTAAGATTCTCGAGACAAGTTCTCCTGCTGCTGTCTGCTCGAGGTGGTAAAGTTTTGCTGCTGCTGCTGTACGTTGATACTTCGGCTACTATTACTCACGTTGCTATTCACGTCGGCCTTTATCACTCGTTTCGTCGTCGTTGACGGAACGACAGTCGAATTTAACTTTCGATTCGTCATGTTATTGTTGTTATTGTTATTACTGTTGCTGTGATTATTATTGTTGGCGATGCTCGTAAGTTTAGAATTGGTGGTTTTGCCGATGAGCGATGGCTTTTTGTTACTTTTCAACGGATCGAGCGGATAACTCTTGTCGATGCCCTTAACGCCGTTCTGCTGTCGTCTCTCGTCGCTGAACAACTGTTTCACCTGTAAATTTAAGAAAAGCTCGTTGTTTTATAAGTGATCTCGCTCGGCTTCCGCGCGGATTCGTTATCCTTCGTTTTTTTTTTCTTTAAATAACCAAACGTTAATGTAATAATACCCACGGCGACGGTATCACGTTTATAAGTTTAATAAGCGGCGCTCGCTCGTGCTCATCTAACTTTCATGTTTGCGCAATCAATAAACCGTTTAAACTTCGGTCGCGAAGAAGAAGAAGAAGAAGAAAAAAGTTGAAAAATTGAAAAGTCGAGCCGCGCGCGCGGAGGAGCTTGCGCCTTCAAATTGAGCACTGGAAAACTTCTCTTATATATTGATTCGGCAAAAGTCAACTCGCGCTGTGTACAGCCGCGCTCCGAATAATAATAATAATAATAAAAAGTAAAATATCCGAGAAAAATTCGATTAAAATCGTTTAAATTGACAAAATATTAAGTTGAATCGAATAATATAATTTAAGAAAAGAAAAGAAAGAAGAAACTCACTTTGGTAGCATTAGCGCTGACACTGTGATTGGAGCCATTAGAGCCGGCGCTGCCTCTCTGTGCGACCTGATGCGCGCGTTGCTGCTGCTGATCGTACAACTGTAGGAGTTTTTGCTCCTTCTCCAGCAGCTGCTTCTGCTGGAATCTCGCCTGCAACGCCATCAATTGCGTGTTCGTTTCATCATTTTTCCTACCACTTGTACTGTTTTTTTTATTATTCGTCGCCGCCGCCGTCGCCGCGCGAGCTGCTCCTACTTTGCGCGACATATTCGGGATTCACCCGACGACTACTGCACCTGCCGGCAGGCAAACCACTCTCTCTCTCTCTTTCTCTCTCTCCCTATAGCATCACATCGATTTTTGCTACAACTCGGCTTAACCTACATAGACTTAGAACGCACACACATGCATATATACACTCGGGCGCCGAGGTTACTAAACTCTCTCTGTCTCTCTCGCGTGAATCGCATACTTGTATACGTTAACAAAAATTTTTATTATTATTATTATTATTATTCTTTTTTTTTAGTGTGGGTGTTGTATACCTTGCGCGTAATCGCTGACTTTCTTTTGAAGTAGAAAAAAATTTTACAAGGAGCGTTCGATGATTGATTTATACGCTCTGCTTATAGCGTGACTTTGATTTACCTATATGTATGTGTGTGTGATGTTTCGCGTGTCGAAATGACGCGCGAGTGCGCGAGCGAGAGAGAGAGAGATGATTATTAATTTACGCTCCACTTCAGTGTAAAAGGAAGTTTTCTCTCATCTATATGTGTGTGCAAAACGCCGCTTTGTTTCCGCGTGTGTTAAATTCGAAAAAAAAATTGATTTTTCTTTTCAAATGCATCGATTGTAAAAAAAAATTTTTAAAAAGTGTTTTTTTTCCAGGAATAAAAGTAGAATAAGGTTGAGGCACTTATTCCTCCGTTCGAGAGTGCGTTTCGATATAATTTATAGTCAATTTCAAAGCAAAAACGAGCATATCTTTTCAAGATAGCCAAAAATAATAAAAAAAAAAAAATTTACGAGAAGGTGTGTAACATACGCACGTATTACGCTCGAATAATTAATCCCACCGCTCCCCCCTAACCGTAAGCATACGTTATACGCCTTGTCAGGCGAATGCGTGTTTGTTTAACAAATGGCGCGTGCGGAATTAATCGTTCGATTTGCAATTATACGAGCTTGCACGCTCGCTCGTGTCGTCGTCAAAATCATCAATAAAGCGCAGTCAGCAGGCACTGACGACTGATATATACGTAATGCGCACGAAATTGCCAAATAAACTCGCGTGATGTGTGTAATGTTGTGTATAATGGAGAAAAGAGGGAAATCGATTTTTTTTTTCGACTAAAAGTGCACGATACGAGCGTGCCGTTGCCGAGTGTTGCTTTTTTGTGTATGTAGACTGAATCATTTACTCGAAGGTCAATTTCTAAAGATGGTCATGTGTGTCACTAACGCGATGTGGGGATTTTTTTTTTTCTTTCGCTTTTTTTTTTTTTCTCTCTCTCTTTTTTTTGATTGTTGATGGGTTGGCTGACCGCAGAGCGAGTTCGATTGGATATTTCGGATGGTGCTCGAGAGATTGTTTGTTCGTTATAATTGTAGTTGGATTGCGTTGTAATTCGGAATTGGTTTTGGACTATATAATAGTAAAATTGTCGATATATTTAGATGGTTGAAAATTGATTTCAAAAAGAGAAAGTAGATCTTAAAATTGTTGAAAAAAGATAATTAAAATACCAAGATCGATTGTCATTCATTAGATGGTTCTCGAATTGCAAATAAAAAATGTAAATCAAGTTTCAACCAAATTCTTTATGACGTCAGGATAGACAAAGAAATTTTATTTATACCCAATCCCATTATTATCTAAAAATAGATTATAATAAAGTTCAGCGCTATAAACAGACTATACAAATGAGATAGCTAATTCTATACCTTTTGTAATTAGCTAGATTGACAACCGGATTTCGAATGTTTATATTATTCAGACTTGCCTTCCTCTCGAAATAAAATTTTGACAGTCTCGAGATAATTTTAGCCTTTATCAGAAATATTATTCAAAAGTTGAAGATTAAAAAAAAATTGTAATATTATTCAAAAGTTGAAAATTAAAATAAAGTGTTAGTCCCTACTTTTAATTTTCATGAAATAATAATTCCAAGAAAACACTACTTACGTACTCGAATGCTACATAACGGTATACATATACAACACGGACGTCTATTTAGCGCGTGGGATGTCCTTAGAAAACCAAGAGCGATACAATCAAAAAAAAAAAAAGCGAAAGAAAAAAAAAATATGAATCATTATTCTTATTTAAAACGCAATGATTCACCCGTACAGTTTTGCCTGCATCCAAATAAAGACCTAATAACAGACAATTAAGCAGCTCGTAAAATAGATATTCTCCGTGTATACATACAGCAATGAGAATCTAATAGAGCGTGAAACACAGACACACACACACAGGACATCTAATTAGGTCGTCGCAATATACGCATACACACAGACAGCAACAGAGAGTATGTACATGCAAATGGTATTTACCAGCATCTCGATGCTATTGGGCACCTTGGCCGCGCTGCTGTACTGCTCGACCCATGCCTTTTCGTGAAAGGACACTACGCCGCTACCTCGAGCAGGAGGTTGCTCGAATTGAGGTCGCGTTACCATCTCTCGACCAATGCAAAAGCAAAATTCACCTATCTTATGTACTTCGGGCTTTTGCCAAATATCACGTAGCCAACTTTACGACCTGCTCTTATCATTACAATATTTTGTACGTGAGCAACCTTGTTTCCGAGTGAAGCAAACCTTCTTTTTTTTTTGCGCGCGAAAGGTCAGAGTCAAGGTCGACCGTGCGCTCGATTTCTTCACTGTTATAGAAGTGCAGTATTGCTAATCAACGGCCACGTGTGTGTGTGTGGATTTCTCGCGTATCGATCGTTTAACTTTTTTTAACTTTTTTTTTTACAAAAATAACCACATCGGTACGAAGTTTCGCGAACAAAGAGAGAAAAAAAGTAAGTTTCGAGTAAAAAAAAAAGAAGTACGTGAAGCACCGGCGTCAGTTTTAGTATCGCAACTGCGCCATCCACGGCCTCAAACCGATGTAGCTACTGGTATTTTTTTTTTCATCACGCATGCGCTTGCCAAATGTCCATAGGGGTGCGCTTGCACGACACATTATATACGTAACACCTGCGGAACTGTATGTATGTACGTATATTTATCTGTCTTTTTTACCCTGGCGCTTCACTTGTTGCCCTCTACCCCTACCTGTTTTTTTTTTTTCCTTCGCTTCGCTCAATGATTCGTGAATACACTGTTATCGATCGCTTTGGCTTGTGACAAATCAATAATTTCGTCGAAAGTTGTATGTATCTATGACTCTTTTTTTTTCTGTTTGGACGTTACAATTTTGTGTTAGATTATACAAAGGAAAATAAATATTTGTAAATGAAGGTTGTAATTTTAAGGGCTTATAGTCACCCAAAAACTTAAGTTTTTGAATGAGCTTTTAAACGTCAAAAAAATAATTCTTTTTATTTAATTTCTTCAATTCCTCAGTAATCTACAGTAGTATGACTCACATCAGCTATCATTGTGGAGCCAAAATATGTATATATGTATACATATATATTTCAATGCATGATTCAGAGATAACCACTGAAGCGATTTTAACGTGCGGGGTCTCATTTTCTTCGTTTGTTAACTCCCTATGCATGTCCCTGTATAGATTTTTAAATTTGGCCTTCATTATTTTTTATAACGCAATTTAAAAAAAATTTTCAAAATTTTTTGGAAATTATTTTGAATAAGTCTGTACAATTCATTTTGGGATCAAAATCAAAATTCTAAGACAGAGACAGCATAAGGAATTAAATGACGAAGAGAATAAGACCTCGCTTGTTAAAATCGGTTGGGTGGTTTGTCTGGAATCGTGCGCAGAATGAAAGCATTTTTTCTCATTTAAAATACACGGTAATGGCAGTGTCGAATTTTCGGTGACTGTAAGACCTTAAGCGATCTAAAGAGGGCTAAAGGTGTGATTTTTCAAAAAGAAAAACACTGGAGTATATTTTTTATATGCATACAAAAAATATGCTCCAGTGTTTTTCTTTTTGAAAAATATACAAAAAATATACTCCAGTGTTTTTTTTTTTTTTTTAAATCACATCTTTAGTCTTCTTCAGATCGCTTAAAATTACAACTTTTACCATGGAGGGTGATCACCAACAAATATTTGTAAATTAAATTTGAATTCGAATTCTTTATAAAATAATCATCTCACACCGGTATTTGATAATTTCCAAAATTACACACGCAATCAACTTATTCGTTTTGAAAGTCTTTCCGCACGATTAAAACCCCAAATTACGAAAACCCACAATACGATATAACGAAATTACAATTGTGTCCGCAACAATCGCTCGAAAATACACGGATAAATTGGCAAACGCGCTCGAAAATAAAGACACTCGAGCGAGCGCATTGCTCCAATTCAAACAATTGTCTCTGTCTCTCTCGTCGATTTCTCCCCAAAAAAAGAATAGTTCACTCCGATAAATAAAAAAAAAATCGAGGTCAATCTAATTCAAATCGGCGCGCGAAAAAAAATAAAACAAAAACTGATCCATCATTCAAGTTACATAACGCATTATAATGGGATCGATCGCGCATATAAATCTTATGCAAGTTGGGCGTATACGTATATATAAGATGTGCACTTATTTACGTGGGCTTTGTATATGTGTATGTCGCGTGTGTCCTTGTCAATGACTCGAGAGTGTGTATTTGTTTGCTAAGCCGTTGTTAACGAGGCAGCAGCAGCAGCACATCTTAAATAATTCAAAGGCAGACTACTCGATCGAATTGATGCACATCCAGGTCGTTTCGTTGAATAACACTTTAGTGTATATATATGTATACACACGCGCGGTTTTTTTTTTTTTTAAAGAAGAAAAAAAGAAGGCGCCTAATTGCATCTCGCCGCTGATTAATCTCGGTTGAGAAAAGAAAGCCAAGTTCCGCGCGATACATATAGCAGACGGAAGTGACGTTTATGTTGCAGACGCCGCCGAAGTTCACGCTTGACAGACCATGCGAGTACTATATAAACGTGTATATAAGTCTCTTCTTTTCCTTTCTATTCGTGAGTGTGTGTGTATACGTATACACGTGTATGTATGTATGTAGGTATGAAATTTCGCGGATGTCTCTTCTTATTCTTCTTTTTTTTTCGTTATTTATCATTGTGGGATGGATGATCTCACCTGGAGCAGCTGGAGGCGCGACGACGACGACGATGTCTGCGACGTTGCTGCCATTGTTTAAAGCTGACCTTTTTTTTTTCTTGTTTCTTTCTGTCCCGTCGATGATTATGTGCAAATTTATCCTGAAAATAGACGCGCGTGTTCGATTGTGTATTATACTCATGGTTTCATAAAATAAATCTTTCGTTGAATTTGAAAGAATCGCTCGAAATCCATAATTGATTGCGGATACGGAAATGTTAATATCGAGATGACGTATTGATGATATTTCAATCTCGATCTATTTTTCATGTTATAGTCTTGTAAGAGAAAAGCTGATTCATAATACATCGGACACGTTTGACATACCATCTTCGCTCGAAGTTATTGGCAAATTATCGATGTTTGAATAGTTAACCAGTAACTTCGCGACCAAGATAACTTAGCTTGTTATATATTCGATAATAATCGAGGTATCGTGAATTTGAATTGAATAATAAAATCACTGGTGGCAGTCGAGTTATTCTTACACACCATCTCGTCGAGATTTCAATCGCGAAAGATAGAAGTTATAACGAAGTATACTACACAAACAGTGTAAATTAAGGTTTACGACCGCGAAAAGTCAGTTTTAATCAAAACACATTGCAATAGTCTTCTTCTCGTCGCGCGTATCAGCAACCAACCAGACGTTCTCTCTCTCTCGCGACAGAAAGAGAGAGAGAGAGTTGGAAATGAGTCACGTTTATAACGTGACGTAAGCGGTATCAACGCTCTCTTTATTTTCTTTACGACCGAAAAACTTTACGGAAAGTAAACGATGTATAATACTTACGGAGATGTGTATGTATATATGGAAGAAGATGGTTAAACGAACATTATAACACACGTAAAAAAAACGCACAAAAGAAGTGTTTCGTTGCTGAGGACCGGTGTTGTACTGACTCAATCCGGCTGTCTTTCTCTCTCTGTCTCGTTCTTGTTCCCCTGCTTCTTCTTTTTTTCTTCTCTCTCTTTCTCGCGCGGAGAGGCAAAGTCCTTCGCAGTCTCGCTCGAGAGGAGCTGTATTATACAGCGCGCTGTTGTTGCTGCTGCTGCTGATGTGGTGGGAGAAGATTGTTGGCACCTACGCACTTTCTTTCGTTTTATACACCGACTGAGGAAAAAAAAATTTTTTTTTATTATATGTGTATAATTCGTATGTGTGGCCTATTTCGCCAAAAACGTAACAGCTTGAACAATCGATCGTTAAATTATGTTATACACGTGCGCCCACGCGCGTTTTGAGGGCAATGCTTATATCGATTTGTATAGAGTCGATGTTTGCGAAAATTAATGTGGCGGAAATCGATGCGTTGACTTTGAAAATTAGTTTAGAGTTTGATAGTGAATTGAGGACGTTATTGAGTGCTTTTGTATTTTAATCAAATTATATCAAAGTGAATTTTCGCTATTTTTCGGAAAAATATAGAAATTGATGTTACGATGAAAATCGGTGCGTGGTAATGACTTCGTTTCGTTTGCGGCGTGTCTAAATCGATGCCCTTTTATGTCACACTCGAGAAAAATGTCTCGAGATTATCGCGCGATTATCCACCGGAATAAAATTGCCGTACTTATTCTCGTTATAATGTATTCGCTATTACAGAAAAAAAAGTGATGAAAGTGTTTTGAATGATAATTTTATCGCGATTTAAATAATGTAGACTCGTGAATTAACAAAAATAAAAGTGTATATTTTTGGTTGTATTTAAAAATGAATAATTCTGGCAGATCCATTAGAGAATAACAAATTGTATTTTAAGCCTCAATGAAGTTTTAATGAAAATATTAAACTATCGAATCGCTACTCCCTAATTTTGAAGCAACGACGTCACGTATAAACTGTTGAATAATTTAATTACGCTTGACTTTGCAAACTGTAATTCATGCGAATATAATTGAAATTGAAAATCAATCTCTTGCGAGTTCTGTGTCAATTATGCGGATCTCTCTAAACAACGCTTTGAAATTTCAATAATATTCAGTTATATCCACCACGAATGCAATATTTTTAATACAGTTTAAATTACAATCCTTGAAATTATAAATTTCCTAAGTAATATCAAGAATCATATTAAGGCCCCCCGGACATGTATATAGATATACAAATGCATGTGAAAACAGTCGACCCTTTGCTCCATGATTATTTTTTGATGAAACAATATTAGGATTAGATAAATTTATGACAAATACCTTTCGGTATGCAGTTTGCACTGAAGCAATTCCGGATATTTTTGTGCAGTCATTTAATCGGAAAAAAAATTAGAAATTGAATAAGAAATCCAGCTGTCATCGACGTAAACAAAACAAATGTGAACGCGTTCTTTGTTTATTATTGATTTTATAACCTGAATTTTGATCGCGACTTTTAGGATGTTTTTCTGATAAAACGGCTGCACATAATCATACAGAACTGATTTAGCGCAAACTACATACTAAATATTATTTGTCATAAATATGTCGAAGTCTAATTTTGTTTCATGAAAGAATAATCATGGAGAAAAGGGTCGCCTGTTTTCACACGTGTTAGTATATCTATATACATGTCCGGGGGGAGGGCCTTAAAAGAAAAAAATAATCACAAATTTTTCAACAAATAAAAATCAATTTGAAAAAGCTCTGGAATTCACCTGAAATCACGACTCTTAGCAACATAATGTCTCGCGATCAAGTATTGATAAACATAGCAACAGTGCTCATAGCGCGCCGCTCTTCAGTAAAAGTCGAATGCTGCCAAGAAGTCTACAGTATTCCTTCGAGGATTTAAATAATGTATTTTCGATCGAGTCGTGTAAAACTCGCTGCGTGTAACAAGTTTGTGTCAATCTTCTTACAAGAAAGCGCTCCGACGATATATTTTTTTTTTCAATTTCCCTTCCCTATTACAATGTGTCACAGTTGTCAATCATTTTCGAAAAATTCAATTTCTTGATATACACTGCAGATGATATCGCGTGTGTCGCGCACTCCTTAATATTATATCTCTTCTCTGCCTCTCGCACGAAAGAAAAAAAAAGAAAAATGAAATCGTGGTGGTACTTTATAACACCCGGCATCGCCGAAGGAATCAAATCCTATTTTTCATTTGGGAATACAAATTTCTCGCTCGAAGTAAGACGTAGTATATTCGTCACCTAGAACAAAACCTTTTCTTTTTCGGTAAAAAGTTAGTCGTCTAAAAATTTCATTATCCCAGTTTGAATAAACTCGAAAGAAAAGAAGAAAAAAAAATAATTCGAAGTACCTGTTACGGTGTTCTCCCGATGTATATCTCTATAGCGCACGAGAAAGTATACATACGGTAAGCGGATTTTTTTTTTGTTCTCCAACAGATAAAAAGAAAAACACGCTCTCGAACAAATTACCCTCCAACCCGAAAAAAAAAACTTCAGCTTTATCTCTCTCCCTCTCTCGCGCGCGTCTATTTTACAACTCTAAAATTACCTGAAAATAACGAATCGCTCGTAAGGAACGCCACGAATGAATATTTCGCGGGAAAGGGAGTTTATAGGTATAAAAGGCATGCAATTAAAGCTCGTGAGCGATAATCCGCTTTAGTTTTGCAGCAGGTATAGCGGCAGCGGAGAGGGACTGCAGTAGTCGGCGCTAACGACTCCCGCAACGCGCCTCGATTATCCGCTACGGAAATCACTGCGGCCGCCGCGCGCTGAGGGCCATGACCTCCTCCTATCATATATATATATAAAACTAAACGAATGTATATACTTATATGTGTGTTTACAGGTCACTGTTTCGCCGATCGCGCTTACATATATACGAAAAAACTTCAGATCAAACGTCGGTAGATGGCGCTCGCGAAGATTTTTTTTTTCACCACATCACATGTCTGACCGTAATCTGTTTATTCTACTTGCAAAAGAAAAGCTCGTTTTTCGTCGATTGAACGGTGTCTCTGTATTTTTTTTTTCGCGCGTAAAGGTGAAATTGACGCGGCGAAAGAGCGAAGAGGAGTGGGAGGTATACATATAGGAATCGAGGAGTATACGGATCACGGAAGTTGGATTAACGAAGTGGTTCGCCGCGGACGCGGCTATTCGGAATGACAAATGAGCCGATGTGGATAATTTGGCTTGAGCGGATTCTCCCTCTCTCTCTCTGTGTTGTGTGGTTCTGTCTAACCACTTAACCGTCTTTTCCTTTTCTTATATTACAAAAGATTGCACCACGGCAGCGTATAATAACAAAAGATAAATACAACGGATATGTACTTATTAATAATCGTTGTATATTTTGCCATCATTATAAAGTTCGAATTTTTTGTAATCTTCGAAACGTAGCTTTTTCAGCGCACACAAATTAGCATAAAATCGTATAAATTGACGGTTTGTTTTCCTTTTTTTTCTTCTTCTTCTCGTCTCGTCGACGCGAATGAAATATTCACGACGTGGCGAATGAGAGGAAAAAAAAACATACAAATTATTCTCTCGGTCGTATAAAAAGCTTTTAACACACCCACTCACACATATATACACAGTCACAAGCGATATACTTATAAACCGCAAGCTCTCCGCGTTGTAATAAAAATGTGTGTATAGCGACATTTATCTCTCTCTCTCTTGCGAGCGAAGCATAAATATCGTTGGTAGTGTTGGCTGGCTGCGAGAGAATTAATTGAAAAATAACGAGCTGAGTCAAGGCTAAAGCCATCCTCTGAATCACAATTAATATTCAGCTGCAAAATTGGGTACACGTAGTAGGATAAAAGCGAATTATTACGCTTTTTCGCTGAATTCACATACTTTCACACGTGCATAAGAACATTCCAACGAGAGCGAGACATTTAGTCGAGATAGAAAGTCCTTGCTTATATAAAGTGTAATGATACTTATCTAAACCGCGCAAGGTAAAATCCTTGATCCAGAAAAGGTGCAGGATTTCGGCGAAGTAGTGCGGAAAATCTCTCTGTCGCGGACGTGCAGCCTTGAAAAAAAGAAAAGGAGAAGGAGAAGGATGGGATGATCAAATATTCGTCCTGTTCGATTGTGCTCGTAGGTTTTTGTGTGTATCTATATATCACAGACAACGGGCAAACTTTTAAACCCGCTTTTGTTTTACCGAACTTTTAAGTTCGTTCAGCTGCTGCTGCTGTTGTTGCGAAACACGACAAAGTCTTTGGAAAAAATTACAGGGAAAGCAAGGCTTTGTCTCTTCTTTTTTTTTTCTACGCGGTTGCGGAGCGTTTAACTTCGCAAAGCTTAAGGGAATATTACCGAGCTAACTATGTGTAATACTAAAGAAGAAGAAAAAAAAGCTCGCCCTTTAAAGAGCTTTCGAAATTTTCCTCTCCGAGAACAAAAAAAAAGTTTTTTTTTCAAATTAAAAACAGCAACCGAGCGCTAAAACTTAATCTCTCTCGACAACAAAAAAAAAATAACTCTCTGTAAAGCTCTCTTTGCACTACTCGTTTCCAGTGCAAACAAAAGCTGCAAGTTCCGCGCGTTGGTACATTCAATCTACCAACGAACAGAATTGGCGTTTTACTCCACCTTCGAGATACACAACCAGAAGAAAAAAAGTAAAGCACCTCGTGCATTAATTAGCCGGAAAGAGGTGGGAAAAAAAATAAATAAACGAAAAGTAAAACAAAAAATCAATCGAGCAAAAGAAGAAGAAAAGAAACTCGCACACTGAGAAGCTTTTAAGCAGATATATCCGCAGTGCACCCATCGGCATCTGGGTCACAAGCGCGAGAGCGACAGAAAGACACAAGTGGCTCTCGAGCGCTGTTTTGTTATACTCCAAACGCTACTGCTGCTGCGGTTGAAGCTCATTGTTTTTTTTGGCGCGCGCGCGCGGTATTTTGTCTTTTGCTTTCTATACACCAAAAAATTCCATACCACCCCGTGACGACGACGACGATGGTGACTATTCACCAGGGAAATAAGAAAGATCTTGACTATTCACAAACTTTTCTTTTCTCTTCTTCTTAATCAATTGTTTGGTCCTCGTGCAAAATTATTAAAGACGCGAATAAAATGGTCAATATATACAAAGAGCGAGCGGGAGAGTCTGCGACCTGGTTATCGATTGATTCACAAGAGAGAAAGAGAGAGAGAGAGTAAGAGACGTAGCTCGAAAGCGTAAGGAGCTCGAAAATTCTTGCATTGTGCATCGATGATTCGCCGTTTGAAAAGGAGAGCACACCGTCGCACCACGAGCGAGTGAGCGAGAGAAGGTTTGTCGTGTGGTGGGGGAGTTTAGCAAGGAGAGAAGAAGAATATAGTATTATGCGCTTGCGCAAGCTCTGCTCTCCCGTAACACTCGTCGAAGCGGGCGGACGGGCAGAGAGAAGTGTGGCGAGTTCACGGTTTCAGTCTGCAGGCGGAGGGTGGTTGCTGCTGGTGTTTGAGGCACTCTGAGCAGAATAGACACAGAGAGAGAGAGAGGAACGTGTGCGCGCTGTTCGCGCGTGCGTGTGTGTGTAATATGTCGAGAATATGTGTGTTGCTGTTACTTTGACGCGCTGCAAGCTCCCAAGAACCTTTTGAGGAAATAATCATCGTAATCCGTCCAAACGAATCCCCCAACAGGGGAGAAGTGTGTGTTTGTTTTTTTTTTCATTTCCCTCCTCGCTGTTGAGTGTGAGAGAGAGAAAGCGCGGACTGCCTGCCTGCAACAAATATGGGGCGTCGGGCATTCGGCGCGCTACTGCTGCCTCTGCTGCTACTACTGCTGCTGCCGTGCATCGATCGCCAACAACCACTGACGCGCTTTTAGCGAGGTTAGGTCTTTGGCGCGGCTTATAATTCCGAGAGCTTGCGCTTGCACATATCAATATCGTTCCCTCGAGAGAAGAAGAAAAGGAGAGAACCGAAGAAGAAAAATGTCGACGACGTCGTTGATGATCATTGGATTGCTGCTGTTGAGCAGTGCGATGGTCGAGTGTTTCGTGCTCGATGCGTCGCCAGGCTCGTACGCGCATTTTCCAAAATGGAACGCCAACGCGCTCAACGGTAGCCTCGAGTTCGAGTTCAAGACCGAACAGGGCAATGGGTTGCTCCTCTACACCGACGACGGTGGTACTTATGATTTCTTCGAACTCAAACTCGTCGAGGGTTCGCTACGTCTGCGTTACAATCTCGGCGGTGGCGCTCAAATACTCACCGTCGGTCGCGATCTCGGCGACGCTCATTGGCACAAAGTACTCGTCGCCCGAAATCGCGAGAATACCACTTTGAGCGTCGATGGTTTGACCGTGAGTTCCAGTTCGCGGGGTAAGGAGTTCGAGTTTGGTAAACTCACCGGCAATTCGGACGTCTACGTCGGCGGTATGCCCAGCTGGTACAACAGCAAACTCACGTTGCTCGCCCTGCCGAGTGTCATATTCGAACCGCGATTCAAGGGTTTGATCAGGAATCTCGTGTACGCTGATGGCGATAACGTTGTACCCAGGAGGCAGGAGATCAACAATCGAGAATTGAAGGTATATTAATTTCTTTTTTCTTTAAGGGGATGCTGCTTTTTACCGACCGAGCTTTCGCGAGAAACGTGTGTTTGTATGTTTTAATTAGAAAAAGAACGTGATCAATTAGCGAGAGAATCGAGGCAAGAGAAACACGTGCTTTCTGGCGTCTTTGGCAGTAGTAAGGGTTCGAAGAACTCTTTTAAAGATTCACAGTGTTTAGAAGTAGACGTTGCTCGGGCAAGGATGTGTGTATGTGTATATACATATAGTTTTTAAGTGAGGCTGGTCGATGATGATGGCGGAGAGGGAAACAAGATAAGCCCTCGTTTTACCTTCCGCCTCTCCCCCGACTGTATGTGTGTTGTATGTGTTGGCTTTTAATTTTATCGGTGGTGCACTGCTTTTTGGTTACATTTTCGACGCTGCATACATATATACACACACGTGAGAGCTGGATATTCCAATGAGATGGTTGTTTTTCATTAAAAACCCGCGTTTCCCGTATCGTGCGACCCAGCAGTTATACTATACCATAGCTGCGACGACGACAGATTGACGATAAAAGTTTTTGTATTTTTTTTTTTTTTTTTGGAGAATGAATGCGATTCAGAGAGGACGCGTGTACATAGTTTTCATTTTCGGAATGGATGTTTGCGGGGGATGGATGCGAGATTTCGGTTTGCGGGTTAGAGATTAGAGTTTCGTTTGGGAAGAGAATTCCGTCCGATCGTATCATTTTACAGCACGTGTTAGAAGTTTTGCGAATGAAACTGTATCAATCGAAAAAGCTGTAAAAAATGATTTTGACATACGTATTTATATTTGCAAAATACGTACACATGGAGCTTTCGTACGTATTTGCAGAAGTGAATTCGATTCCATAAACTATGTGTATATTTCCCTTCTCCGCTCGAGTGAAAAATATTTATCCTCTTTCGCGCGAACGATAAACTTTGATATGTTTGTGCAAAAGCGCGACTTTATATCTGGCGAGGAAGAAGAAGAAAAAAAAAGTTATAAACACGACAAAGACTGATAAAGAGAGAGCAAAAACTTTATGCAGGCAAAACACCTGACATTCATCAATTAATAATACACATCACACAGCAAGCAGCGTTTATTCGATTTCCTCGCACGAGCGCTAAAAAACTTTTGTTTGACGTGCAAAATCCATCATTGTCAGCAAAAAAAAAAACATTCTTTAATTCGAGCTCTGTATTTTTCTCTGTGTGTGTGTGTGTGTGCTGCTATGCAGTACGCATAAATGCATGCCCCGCAAGTGTGTTAGCGGTAGGAAGGTGTGTAGTGTATGTGTGAATCGATTGAATTTGAAATTGGCCTGCGAGGCGCCCTCGAAACAGGTTAATAGAGGTGATTTACTTTGTGTACTGTATGTGTGTCTTTTCACAGATGCACATCGATCAGTACAGCGTTTAAATAAGTAACTAGATGGAATAAGTGGAGCTTTCGCGAGTGTATATATATACATAGTATTCTTACCATCGATCGCGACTAAAACTCTATACACTATAACTTGGTTCGTTTCATCTCTACACTTTATTAGAAAAATTCTCGCTTAAAGAAAAGATAAAAAAAAAAAACAAGAACTTGAGAAGAGAGAGGCGCTCGCGTCTCTTATGAATTATTTCGTGGCACGATGAATTATTCAGCGCCCGTAGCCGCGCAAAACTCTTCAAGGCAAAAGGAGATGCGCCGCTGCTCCGAATTGACTTTTAATCTTTACCCGTCGATGACTCCGTTAAAAATCAATATTTCTTTTTTTTCTGTCATTCGCGAGGGATATGGTAAATATTTGTCGGTTATTATTTTTTTTTTTTTTTGCGCGCAAGCGAGCGAGATATATACATGTAGAACGAGATTTATAGCCGGTATATCTCGCTTATATACGTGTTTTACGATATCTAGAACGTATGTATGTACATCTCTCGTATTTATCTTCGGCTTCTGAAGTATAACTCATACATTGCACTAATTCACCGTTTTTTTTTTTTTTTTATTTGTTGCAGTGCGGAGGCCTACCATGCGTGGAAAGTACGAGCTCGCGAAAGCAAGCGAGGGTGAGTATTTTTTTTTTCATCGTGTATTGTTACACACTTGATTGAAAAAATAATCCGTCTTAAGCACGCGCGATATATAAGAAGCTCGAGAACACGGATCGCGCGACGTTGTAGGTGTTCTCTTTATGTTTTGCTGCTCGGATCGTTAATTGAGTTAAAACGCGTGTATGTTCGATCCAATTTCCCAGCTGAAATCAAAATGGTTTTCTAGGAAGCTTTTGTGAATCACGTTATTTCGAGGAAAAAAAAAGTGGTAAAAAACAGTGTATAATGGCCTTTCGATTCTTCCGAAAACGGTTCCTAGAAATGAACCCTCGCGCTATTAATCTTTCAAAAGCTACTGCGCAGTTAACTCGAGCTACTTTACATTTATATATACCTTCTAAACTTCTCATCCAAAGCAAAATAAAAAAGCTCGAGCTAATCTTAAAAAAAAAAATAATAACGATCCAAAGCCAAATTCCCTCTCTCTCGACAACGAGCGTCAAAAAAAAAAAAAAAAAAGAAAGGGGAAAAATAAAATTCAGCGTGCACTCTTTTCAGGCGCGCGTATCGCGAATCGTAATCAGAGCACAATACAAAATTCAAACAATGGGGTAGCTCGCTGCTGCTGCTGCTGCTGCAACTGCACGTATCAGCGTATTACCACATAGGAAACACGTCGGTGCTGCGGTTACGGGGATCGTTGTTATTTTTTTTTTTTTTTAAAACCTGCACAGTATAGAGAGAAACAGAGAGATGTATATATAGTGAACAATCATAATTCGCTAGATATTTTACGACTGGAAACTCGAGCGACAATCCATTATATCCGCGCACGAAACTGCGGCGCGGCATAGTAGCACGACATATACAACGGCCAATCGTAAATCCAGTTGCTATAAACGTCATTATTCCAGCAGATGCAGCTCTCGCGATTAACAGCCATCAAAAAAGATATATTTTATTCTCGCTCGATTTGATTGATCGATTATGCTTGTATAACGCTCGGAATGACAGCGCTTTGCCACACGTTTTTTTTTTATTCGGTTTGGACGAGTAAACTTGGCAGCGCGTAAAGGGCTTTAATAAATTAATCGGTATATTTTCAAAAAGGGAATCGCGAAGCTTTGAACGATTCATTTGCTTTATTGAACGCTCCTCTTTGCGCTAAATAAAAAAAAAAAAGAAGCACGGGATTTAAAAAAAAAAACGTTTGCTCGCGAGATCGAAAAAATTAGAGAGACTCTTTGATGTAGGTCGCGCGTACTGCTCAATTATGTAGATATTTAAAAAAAGAAATACCATTTTATTTTTATTTTCGTAAAGCCTTTGAGTGACCCTTTTAACGAAACGAAATTCAGTGAAAGATATAACTACTCGTTCTGTTTTTTCCCCTGTCGACGTCAAAAGAGCAGATTTTTTTTTTCATTGTTCGAGGTCAGTTTCGCGCTTTTAAAAATGTCTGTGCACAAAAAGCTGACCCTTCAATAATAAAAAAACAAATATGCGAGGGAAAATAAAAGAGCTGCGACAGTAATTCCATTTTGTATAAAGCACCTAAAAATGAAAAGAACCTTCTATGTCATTGTTGTACGACACTCTATTTTAATGAAAAGAAGAAAAAAAAAGAAACTCTACAAATCGTCATCGTCATCATTTTTTACTTTTACTCGAGAAAATGAGGTTCGTCATATCATTGAAAAAAGAGAGAGTCACAGAATAAGCGTTGCATTGTATTCGACGATGATGATGAAAAAAAAAGTTGTGTGTGTGTGTTTACCCGGCATACATTTTGTGGTTGGGAAAAAAGTTGGCGTAAAGTACTACAGTTTTGCCCGTGGGCCCGAAAACTTTTAATAAAAGCCTCTCGCTCTTTATTATTATTTTCAATATCTCGCTCATTCTCCTACTCCGCGCACTAGTTCTTTTCTTCTCCGCCAACAGGAAAAAAAAAAGGAAGTATACATCCTCCCACATACACACGTGAACGGCTCGATACGTAACTAATGACCTATAGCATGCAAAAAATTGCCAATTCAAGTGTGCAAAAAAAAAAAAAGAAAGTGCTTGCTCACGAAAAAAATTTGCATTCCATCGTACAGTCGGTGGCATCGACCTCTCAATGTACACACACTCCCGTTCGCGCGAGGGTAATATCACGAAAGAGAGTTCTCGAAAGGCGATTTGTGCAGAGAGAAAGTTCAGTGGAACGTCAAAGTTAAAATCCTATTAAACGCTCGTCGATATCGCGGCGAATTTTTACCAGATAGTTCATATTACACGCTCACGGAAATGTATGTATAACTTGTAACTAGCCTCGTCTCTCTGTGTATATGTGTGTGTCCCTCTATAGTTCCGTCTGACTCGTTCCAATCAATGCCTCGGATGGATTTTCTCTCCCTCACTCCCGTTTTTTTTTTATTGCCTTTCGAGCATATATAGCGATGACGTTTCGGAATTGCTCTCCGCCGCGATGAGTTTTGTTTTGATATAGATGTAACTATCGAGGCGCGCGACGGCCGAGAACCCGAGTTTATTACGGGCCGTCGCGTCGCGTCGCTTTTCCCGCTGCGGGTAATTGCTTTTTCGACCTTATACCTTGGCAGCGAAGATATCGCCGCGCGAGAGAGTTTCGTTTCAGGCGGAAAACTCAATAAAAAAAAAAGCTTCTTTTTTTTTGCGGAAAATTTTGGTAGGAAGTATTTCTCGAAAGCTTCGGTTATCATTCCGACTTTGCGAGCTTTGAACGGAGAATTAATGTATCTCAAATATTTGCGAGATTAATTCAATTTTCCAACGAGGAACTTTCTTAACGAAACGAAATTTCGTAAACACGAGCCAATCGTCGCGAACAATAGCGAGAAATTATTCCTCTCGAAAAAGCTGTATTCTCACACTCATTTTCACCGCCCTAATTCCTATTTACCCGTCGTTCAAAGCTTCAGCCACACGGCGCAAAATTTTCTTCAAAAGATCAGGCCGCTCGTAAATATTGAATCACAGCCTTGCGCCGAAGACAAAAGACGCAAAACCCGTCAAGTCAAGCCATAAGCTCCGCCTTCCTTCTCTCTCTCTCTCTCACTCGACGAACTTCGGAAAACGTCTTTTGAGACGCTTCACCGTGCGGCGCTGAGGTAATTTGCATGAAGCCCGACGCTCTCTCTCTCTCTTTCTCTATGCGTGGCGCAAACTCTTGAACGCTGATTGACGTTTCCATTGTTGCAAGCGTTCGAAAGAAACCCGAGAGAATGATTTTTTTTTTCTAAGAGGGACCTGCTTTTCAAACGTACAAAAGAATCTTTCTTATACACTGCTAGAATTTCGAGGTGCTACGGGTATGTATAGTGGTTAAAGGGAGGGGAAGTCCTCTAATTAGCCTTTGACTTTGATGTGGTATTGGTGATTGACCAACGCGACGCGACGCAACGCGAGCTTCAACCTCGTTATCGCCACGACGCGTATATAGTAATTGCATCCTATATACCGTCTTGTACTTCGTCGAGGAATTTTCTTTATCAAATAGTGTGCTTGCGTTGAATTCTAATATA
>JAWWMK010000032.1:4159046-4171494 GCA_035047105.1 Galeopsomyia nigrocyanea | reverse complement strand
ATATATATATCCCACAGTGTCCAACGTCGTTTACTAGGAGAACAGCAAACTGAAGCACGTCTTTCTATATATATAAATATATATGTATATATTTTATATATATATTGTATATATATATATTTTCCGACGAATCATTCGCGCCCGCCGGTAGTGTATTGTGTGTGGGAGATTTTTTTCGGAATGCAGGTGCATTGGCGTGTGATTATTTTATCGCTATATGTATATCTGTGGGAAAATATATCGTGGGATGGGAACAAATTTTTTAGCTGTAATGCGCGTGGGATGCATAAGTGCGTCGATTATAATTCTACGGTGTAAATGCCGCGGCGTTTTAAGCGATATTTAAAGTGACGTTCCGTTGTTCAAGTTGCAGCTTTAATATATACAGCTGCTGTGAATCATATAATCTGCACATGTGTTGCATTGTCGTTGATTGTAATTCACGACAAAGTGCAGCTGTTGAAAACTGAGATTGCGAAAAAAAAAACTACGATCTATCATAACACGAATGCGGATAGTCTTCCCAAAGAAAGCAAAAGTCATTCGACCTTTGCTCTAAACTCCTGTGAGTCCGAGTCACGCGTATAAGAGAAGGCCCATAGTAAGATTTAGGCAGTCGGCCGAAAAATAAAAAAAAAAAAAGAGTCGTCATCCAATGAAGAACCTATCGCTGGGTTATCGTTCCCTGTTACACATTGGCCGAATGAGCCACTTGGCCACTTGACCACTTGTCGTCTTATAATAATACACTTTAGCCAGTGTCAGTGCCTTGACCCACTTGCTCTTTCTCTCTTCCTTCCTCCTTCTTTTTTCATTCTTCGCTCTCTCTCTCTTACTCTTTTTTTTTATTTCGTTGCTTATACGCACAGCTCTCTACCGAGCATGCTCGCCTGCGAGTTTACTTATTAATTTAGATTATGCCAACCAAGAGCTAATTGCCTGTGAGTATGCGACTTTGGCTGTGTGTGCGATCTGTCAACAAATTTCGATTTTTTTCTTCTTCTTCGTTTGCCGAACTTACTTTGTGGTGAGAACGAAATGATGGATATATAATACTGTGAACGAAAGAAAGGAAAAACGAAGAAGAAGAAGAAGAGTGTTGTAAGTAGGAGGGGTCCCCTCTTTACAGTAGCAGCAGGCTTTGATCGTCGTACTAGTGTACAGGGCGTGGTCGTGAGGCCCCTCCCGAGATAGGGAGAGAGAGAGAGAGTCAAGCTTGAGAGGAAGTTTATTTTATATACCAACTCGATTGCTATGCTCGCCTAGTCAACTGATACAGTTTATTGGTCTTCTTCGGTTTGGAATGTGTCGTCGCTGTGGTGGTTGGTTCTTTTACATTTCGTTGGCACCAAAAAGCTTCTTTTTTTTCCGGCGAATGTGGAGAACGAATACGCGGCATTACGACGAGCGACCTGCTGCTTTTTTATGTTTCACTGGTAGGCCTACTATGCTCCCCGTTCGAGCAAGTGCACTCTCTTTCTACCGGGATGACAGGTGCACTATGAAGAGAGAGATCGGATGTATAAAACTCGTTTTAAAGGGCTGTTTAAAGGGATTTTTTTATGGGGAGGTAATAAAGTGGTATTTATTTTTTTTTGGATTGATTTATTGTTAATAAACAAGTCGTTTTTTATTTATTATTACTGACTAGTATTGATTTATATAGTATATTCATTTATTTTGATTTTTCACATAAAATTTCAAATAATTTATTCGACAATAAAAATTTTTGTTGCTCTCTATTTATAGATTGATATCTTAGCTTCCAATCAATTACTCATACATATTCCTCGTTCACATTTAACCCACATCAAACTACTAATGTGATTTTAATCACTCTGCCATCACCAAACAAACTCCACATTACAATTAATTCAAATCAAACACACTAAAGCCATAATCATAAACCCATTTCAACAATTTCCAATCCATACCGAACAACACACACCCACGTGTGTGTGTCTGCACTACTTTCATACAAACCTCGTTCCGTAAATAGGCACATGATAGTTTTGCAACGACGAGGGGGAAAAAAAAGCAGAGAGACGTTTCCGCGACAAGTTTTGCGCAAATAAATGACGACTAGAAAACCAAGCCTAAATTCCGTGAGTGACTGCGAGAGAGAGAGAGAGAGAGAGAGAGAGAGAAAAGCCAGCTTTGATGTCCTGGTCGCCTGTTACAACTGTCAAGCGAGCTCATTTTTTCGTCCGCGTTGCGGTTTCTCGTCGAAAAATTATTACACAGCCGCGCGATCGGTTATTAAACGATCTATTGACACTTTAATTGACTCGTTCTGCAAAAAACGACAGATTATTTAAACAAAACGAAATAATTCACCATATCCATACACACATGTAATAATTAGAATGTTGGATATACATTCGCAGAGAGAGGAGGGAGGGAGAGAAAAGAATTGAGGTCATCACCACACGCACGCACGCACACGCAGTGGGAGAGAGAGTTACCGGTTTTTCGTTATAGCATATACACTCCACGGCTCCTAGTCGCCTAGTATAAAAATAGCCGGATTATCGATTTTTTCCGATCAAGATCTCGCTCACTATACACACAGACACACGAGGCAGGGCCCTCACTCTTTCCCGTTCGTTATATAGTATAAAAACCTTTGAGGTATAACCGGGCCCCCAATATAATATACTACCTCCAAGGACACCATGCTGGCCTGATCGGTGTCGCCTCTCGATTTGCATATCTCAAAAAATTTGGATGCTGCGTTTCTCCAGATCCCCCTCGTCTTTTTTTATTCTTTGATCGGTTTACTGTGTTTTGCCGATTTTTCAAACACCGACGATCGGTTGGAATTATACCGATATACGATGCTATCTGCTTTTAGAAAGTGTATTGTAATGATTTAATTTTGTAATAATTTGCGAGAAAAAAATCGCGTTGGAGAAATATATAAAAGCAGCGGCGGCAAGGTACAACGATCCAAAGGCAGACAAATATAAAACGACGAGTGTTGGGTACTTGCATCCCGAGGGGGCGAGCGAAGGAGCGGAGAAACCGGAGTAAACTGCAAAAATAAAAATAATCAAAAAAAAAGGGGAGCGATTGATCCTTTCTTCGCATGATGGTCATGCTCGCCTGCTCCGAAAACCAGGAGAATTTCGTCCCTACGAAGGGAAAAGGGCCCCTCGAGGCATGTCTTCTCAACGTACGACGATAAAGGAGAAGCAGTGGTCAGTTTTATTATATAAAACGAAGGAGGGAACAAACTCGAAACACAGAGGAGGGGGGGAACACAACGACTTGTGAGTTGAGTTACTTGCGCTCATGCTTGCCTGCTCGTCGGTCAAACGAAAACATCCGTCAAACAAAGAATCGACAAAAACGTTGATCTCTGTTGTATCATCTCTCTCTCTTGGACGCACCTTTCGAGCGACAACCGGTTTTGCTTGATATCTTGTGTAGTACTTTAATTTTTTTTTTTCAATTCCTTTTGGGATTTTATTCTACTGTGTTGTGCAAGGGGAACCAGCGAGGTATGGTTTTAGCTTCCTGCGATGATGGATTCTTTTAATTCTTTTCTTTTGCGTATATCCTTGGCAATTATTTAGGGAGGGGAGAGAAGATGTGTCATTAATTTCCGTTTGTTTGTTGTACGATAATTTCTAGCGCAATTATTTTTAGGCTCATCCTTACGAATAATAGAACGATAACCGCAACGTCGTCGCTCTCGCGACATGGTTTATTTCGAAAACACGCGTAGCAAGAATCAATACATCCGGCGCGTCCGTACATAATAAACACAGCTAAAACAAAAATAACAATTACAAAAATAAATATCCTTCATAAATACTTGATTACACTCAATTTCCCGTATTACAGGAAATCAACACGCAGTATTCAACAGTCAATCGACAATTCAAGTGGGCGGCCGTTGGAATCGTGGCAAAAGTCGAATAGACAAACCATTCTTGGGTATAATGTCGGGTCTAGTGGTGAACGGGGCGAATATCTTTAAACTCGCCGCCGAAAAGGACAGTCGCGTCAGCGTCAAAGGCGACGTGCAGATGTTACCGATCGGTGGATTAACCGATCGCGCTGGACCACTTCAACGGATGCAGCAGGTATATATTTGAAATATTCGCAAAGATGATAATCGTGTAATGTTTACACTTTTGTATTTTTTTATGTTTTATATTAGACACCACCGTCGGGTTTGCCGGGTGTCGGCGACGACTTGATCTTCTCCGGCGCTGGCAGTGGATGCGCCGGCGACGACGAGGACGAGGAGTGCGCGCCGATTATTGATAATGGGACCGGTAAGCGTATGTGCATTTTTTTTTGTCTTTATCCTTTTAGATGTACACTTTTTCTCTTGTGCAAGCTTTAATTTTTCAAGTTTACAATTAAAATATACGATATCGATGATAAATCACCGAGTAAATCCCCTCGTGCATCATACAGCAGAAGCAAATTGTAACGTTGGCCGATATAATTTATTAGCCTGCCGAGCGCGCGAATGAATACGCATGATGGCATAACCATTACGGGGTCAAGCAGATGTTACTAGGTCAAAAATCTTGCCCCCCCTTCATTGTGTATAAACGAGATGTATACAAGCTTGGATGATTCTCGGAGCCACATGTACCTTCCGCATCTTCATGTTTGCCCGATCGTATCTTTGATTCATTTGCATATTTAGGACCCTTCTTGTATCCCAAATTGAAAAAGATGAGCTTCCTCCTCGTGGCTGATGCTCGCCTCGTAGCTAAACGCGTGCGAGTGACTTGACTTTCAATTTTGATGATTGACTGACTTTGGATCATTTTTGTGACGATGGTTGTTGCTTAATATCTTACAATTGAATTGTAATAAAATTAAAATGCAACAAATTTAAAATTCTCGTCAGATAATACATTATTCTAGAGCACAAAACTCAATAATCATTACGATCGAATATATCATTAATTGTGCCATATAATCCTTTGCTTGCAGACGACTTGATTACACCAGTGTACGTAGCCCCGACGAAATCACCAACACCCGTCCCACCAAAGAGCCACGAAAAAATGGTGCCATGCGACGACGAGGAAGAGTGCAACGAGGAGGGTTCAGGTGATTCCGGAACAACGGAAGAAATCTTTGTAACTTCCGCTACAGGTGGGATACAACAAAAAAAACGCTTTATAATTATCATTACCGCGCGTCCGTCGATCAATATCTCCACGAGTTGTTATTAAAATAGCCATATCGCGGATGGATTGATGTGCACGCAAACGAAATTAAAAAAAGAAATCGTACGTTGACGATTATTTGCGGTTTCAAAATATATTCGATCGATAAAACCAACCAACCCCCTCGTTACCGCGCGCGCCATGTTTCTGTCGAACGCGCAGCAGAGAAATATTGCGCGCGCACACAACGAAACGGCGGCTCGCTCTTTATATATATATATATAAGTTAAAGCACATGCAACAAGCGGTTATCATTGTTTGTTCCACACACAGACTCGAGCTCGAGCTCGGTGGTGAGCTACACCACGCAACGACAGCAGCTGTCGAGCGGCGGCCAACCAATCAGTAGCACCACGAGCAGTACCAGCAGTACCAGTACCGCGCAGACTACGTCCAGCAGCACCACTGTTGGCGCATCCACGGAGAGCACTCGATCGAGGTATACTTTTTTTTTTCAATTTTTAATTATTTAAGCCTCGTTTATTGATTTGCCGGGTGAGACTTTTTTTTTAATTCGAGTATAGCGTGTTTTTAATTATTCAGTCGGAGGCGTGGATTTGTATGGATTTTGATGGATTGAAATTTTTGCAACATGAAAAATAATTGAAATTCGCTTTTAATATTTTCCAACATATATCGTTATTTTATCTGTCTTGAAAGAGACGTCAACGGTATATAGAGAGAGCATTCGGATCTGCAAATGGAAATGCAACTTGTTCAAATAAACATGAAATCGATAGACACTCGATAATTCATAAATCGTGGAGAGATGAAATTTCCGCGATGATAAGAAAGAGCAATCGCGCGATTCAATTTGAAATAATTGATGGTAAAATCAAGTCGAGCTAGAATCCATAAATAAAAAAAAAAAATAGAAGCACACGACTACACAAAACTAGTTTACGTCAAACTTTTGTTCACCTTTACAGTATCGTAACGCACGAGTCGACGTCGAGCAGCAGCAGTAGCAGCGGCAGCGGCAGCAGTAGCACAAGTCAATACACGACAATGTCATCGACAGAAATGTCGGAATTGCCGCCGACGTCGACGAGAATGACATTCTACACAGTGGTGACTGGTGGTCCACCCAAAGTGATGATCAACGACAACCAACGTATCCACTCGGAGACTTCGGAGTATATCGCATTGGTGATTGGTATAATCGCCGGTGCACTGATTGCCATAATCCTGATAATCCTGCTGATACTCAAGTTCAAAGGTAGACCAGAGGTCAACTATAAAATCGACGACGGTAAGAGTTTCTGTCAGGAACCCAATGCCGCGTTATTGGGTGCTGCTGCCGGTGGTGGTGGTGGTGGTGGTCCTGGTCAACCTTACAATGGAGCACTCAAGAATGGCCAAGGTGGCAGTAGGAATGGCAAAAATCGACAGGTGAAGGACATTAAGGAATGGTACGTGTAAAAAAAAAAACAAAAGAGATTGTCTACGAGCCAAGACTGACTGTGTTACATAATATATTCGTTTGACGAACAAAAGAGATTGTGTGCGCGATAGATGCAAAAAAAAAAAGTGTATACGAGTGCTATATTGCTATGCTGGACACGTTATTACATATGTATATGCCGACACAATTTGCGAGAATGTGATGAGAGAATGAGTGCGTGTATGACGATTGTGTTGTAGCTGTGCAAAAAGTAGGCCGTTTTATTTGTCAAAGGCGCGTATATACTTGTACACACATAACACACTCGGAAAATACTCGACTGTGGTGGTTTCAATGCCCTTTTTCGTGCCGCTCTTTATCGACTTTATATATATGCACTTTTTCCGTTTGCGCGCGACTTGGCTAATGTATTTTTTTCAGGCCGAGTACCTCGCCGTTTTTTTTTTTTTACACTCGGCCATGACGTTTCCGTCGTTCTTACTTTTTTTTTTCCTTTTCTTATACGATAGAGCACAAAGTCGCGGACAACATGTTTTGCTGCGGGTCAGAAATGTATAACGTTGCGTTTATAATATATCGCGATTGCAAAGTTTAGAGGGGAAGATAGCAAAGTAACTATAGTCTAGAGAGAGACGGAGAGTGGCACGAATATAGGGATAGCAGTTTGAAACCGTGCGCTGCGTGCCGATAACGTCAACTTTATGTATTTATTGCGAGAGATGCGTACGATCCTACTTGGCGATTATGCCGTATTTATTGTTGTATAGATGACGAGGATGATGTAATACAAAACGAGAAAAAAAGTATTTATAAATTGTGTTATAAGTGTACATTGTTTATTGAATTTTAGATTTTATTAATGCGAGACAGGAGGATGAAAAGAAAATAATAATAATTGAATCGGAAAGTGTGTGGGAATGATGTTGATGCAGAATTCGTCGGTATATTGATATATGCATATACATAAAAAAAAAGTAATGAATATACGAAAAAACGCTATAAACTACTAAACGATAAGTATAATAAGACGAACGAGATTTCGATGCGACTGAAACAATATAGAGTCGTGAAAAAATTGAGTTCTGCATGCATAGTGCTTAAACCTGCACACCCACACATACACAATAACACAAACATAAACGGAGAATGAGGATGCAGTTTTATGCCCGTATAGAGAGTTGGTGAATGTAGTTGTACTAAGATACGATATCATAATTTTACGCAAAGAAAGTCATGAACTGTTCCAATGCACGAATGCCGACCGCACGCATTTTATTGCGAATTATGTATAGAGAAGAAGAAGGAAAAAATTGTTGACTAGGCAAAGAGATTTGCACTAATTTTTAAACGTCTGAAAAAAAAAAAACTTTTTTTTTTTCGCGCGGAATGCCCGAGGCACTCGCAACGCTATATATTTAATACGCAGTTCTCGCCATGCGACAATTTGTTTTAAAAAAATCGTAGATGAATGACAATTTACATTAAAAACACGATGTAAAGAATAATAATTAATTTAGGAAGGATTTTTGAATCTTTTTAAGACATTTGTCGAATTAGACGGATGTCTCTAAACGTAAAGAAAGCAAATGCATAAAAAAAAAATAACGAGTTTGGTCGAAAGGTTGGTTTTCCGAAATTTTCTTTTTATAAAAATAGCGAAGCAATTGATGCTGTGTTTAGTTTTTAGTAAACATTTTTTTATTATTGGATGGCAACCTTATTTATTATTATATTTATTACACGGTTGTTTTGGCACGATAGTATATTAAATAAATTTCGTAGTAATAAAGAACAAAAATAAAAAAAATAAATTGAAAACATTTTTGAAAGTTATAACGCGAAAAAAATAAAATTTTAACGAATTTGTCCAAGCAATAAATAAAATTGATAGCGCCAGCGATTCAAATCTAGTTGAGAAATTAAATCGCACTGAAAAAAAGACGAAAGTAAAATGTCGTCGCGACACAAAAACTTGTTGTTTATATTTTTAAAAAAAGCTGTGTGGAATCAAATGACTGAACTTTTTGAAGTTTTCAACATCAATATATTTGTGATTATAAATTACGTGTCTGGTTTTGCATAATTATATCGATTTCGTCTGCTACAATTTTTGATAAATCTTGTCAATATTCAGTCATTTGCGCGTCCCACGAAAAGTTGAAAAAATAGATGATTCTAAAATAATTAATGTCGATGTCTATGTTTTTTAAATTGAAGCCGTAATATCAGCTGAATATTAAAAAAAAAATAATTGAAAGTTTTATTGAGCTATTTGAAAGTTTAAGCTTTGATGTGCATAAAAAGAATAGGTAGTTTTAATTTTACAACAGGAACGGATACGGAAAAAAAAGAGAAACTAAGATTGTGGGGCATGGGGATTATAATACTGATCAACTCGCATATCAATTGAGGAAACTTACTAATGAAACAAGTACAACGCGTTATTTCGCCACTAATGATAGTGTTTATTGCCTGAACCATTTTTCTATAAGTATTTTACTTTTTAAATCTCAAAAACGTGAGATGCATTTAACGTAAAAACGTAGCAAACGTTTCTCTCTAGGAAAGCGTTACGTAAATTTTCAACCAAATGAGCAAAAAAAAAGAATAAAATATAATTCAAGTAAAGAAAAAAACACGCACTCAATTACTATCTAAATACTTACTTGACACCCTATCGAGTTTCTTCTAAAAAACAAAACAAAAAACATTTGTATTGCTGCACACGTGCACTTGTACAATTTTTCCATGTTCTTCTGTAATTAATATCCTAATACTGCTCGTTCGTTCATTGCTCTAATCTCTCTATCGTATTGTATCTAATGAATTATTAAAGTGATTGTGATTTTTCTGGTGACAAATTATCGAGTTTTTCGAGGAAAACTGTTGCATTTTATCACACCGAAGTTTTTATACAATAAAAATTATTCAGTCGAATTTAGAAAACAAAACCAACCGACAAGGCGTGGTTAGCATACAGTTTACATGGATTTTATGATCAGTTTTCAAGCAATATGACGGATTAAATTAATAATACTACGGATCTCTATATATACAATTAATAAGCCTTTTTAATTTTTCGTTGTGATATTGTCATCGATATTATTGTGAAAGCGAATATAGTTTCACCTGTTACGTTGATAGCACGCAATAATGGATTGTTTTTCCCCTTGAAGTCCATAATTTACGTAGAGTTAAATTTTTTATATCAGATATATGACATAATAATCTATGAAGTTATTAATCTAGAGGTTTACTCGATTAAACTGCTAAAGATAATAATTTGATTAGATGTGTATATATAATTTTTCAAATGAATTTTTCGTTATTTTTTTTAAATCAAAGATTTTTTTTATAGATGAGACTTTTACTTTATATAATTGATATAATATCACTGACTGCTGATGATTCAACTGCCGCAGTACGCAATTTGTCGACTGCAGAATAATATCTGACCCAATAAAAAAAGGCGAATCCTAATTCTACGCACTCAATTAGAACAATTTCTAAACGCGAACAAATATTCAGTGTAGACATTGTAAAGATTTAAACAAACAAAACAAAAAAAGCACTGCGGACTACACACTGCGTGACTAAGTTACCCGGCGACGATCGTCTTCGAGATGCTTTTAAAAGCAATGAGAGAAAAAAAGTATCTCGTTGGCGCGAGTCGCTTATTCTCTGCATATCCCTAAATGTACTGAAAACTGATGTTTATACATTAACTTTTATGCGGTATCTATGAACAAAGATGTTATTCTATACACTTAATCATGCATAACTTGAAATATGAATGTATCGGGATGGACATAAATTGACTAAGCGTAGGAAAGAAGACCTTGAGATTGAAACAATTTCAAATTAGATTCTCAAACATACTCAAAGTTTCCGATTACTCGCAGTTTGGTTTTCTGATGGACAACTAAAATAATCGATTCGCAATAAACTAACATCGTATTCTTAACGAGATTGAAAAGAAATACTCACTTTACTAATTGCTTTTTCATTGATTCAAGCTTAGTACGTGCTTGCTTGTAGGCTAAACACAAAAAAAAACTAACACTCACGCACACTATGTATTATCAAGGTCTTCTCAGTTTCACATAGCCCCCCTTACCCTAAAAAAAACTATCAGATTATGGTAAAAGTAATAAAAGATAAAGCAAACGTAAAAAAAAATCGATAACGCGCTCAGCCATATCCAGAGTCGCTAGCTAGATGGAATTATATTTTACATTGTACAGTTTTACCAAAGAGAGAAAGAAAAAAAAATTGGGAGAGAAAGGATAATGCCACGAATGCACGATATACATATAGAAATTATATTCGTAAAAAAAAAAATAATAAACGGAGAAAAGAATTTCTGTTTAGCTGTAATGAAAGATGATGATGCGACAATTGAGATAATGACAAAAAATATGAACTTTTTATTGCTGCTCTGTACAATCGTGTGTATTCGTTTTGTTCTAAGATGACTACGACAATTTTTTCGTTTTTGTTTTGCGATTTTTTTTTGATAAACTGATTTTTCTATAATACACATAACGGGTCTTTCATTTTTCCGTGCAATCACTGCGAGACAATGATATGCGTGCGTATTTTTCAGCTGTAATAACAAACAAGAAAGTATTCCATTCTTTCCAAAAGTGTAATCTATCACTCGATACAATCTTGCGAGAAAGTGTTTTTGATCGTTTTATTGTTTCTTTGTTTTTCTGACAAAAAAAATGGATTTATCCAAGGCATTGCAAAGGTCGTGCGTATTTAGATTTTTTACATATCAAAATAGCAGTTGAAGCTTTTGAAACATTGGAACAAAAAAAAGCCCGAGACTGTATTAAGCGAATACTCGAATAGTAGTTTCCGAGATACTCGAGTAATTGTCGAAAGTTTTTTTTTTCGTTATAAAATGAAAGTTTTGTAGCTCCCAGTAATTGCTGTATAATTGTGTTTGTTCATTGATCGAAAGTAGTCTGTTTTTTGATTGTTGGCAAAGTGTACATATTTAAAAGAATTATGAATTTAGTTCGAAATACATCGAATTATTTCGATATAATTGGCGACAAAAAAATTAGTGTTTCTGCATTGAACACGACACATGTAATATCATATGCGTACACGCGATGAGTTGTGTGCGCATCATTCCACGTAAAATGAATGCACGCGTATTAAAAAAAAACGGTAATAGAATGGAAAAAATGTCATATGTAGTGCGTATTGCAGTAGTCGCATTACACAATAAAACAAACAAAAAACGCCTATTACCAAAAGGACAAGGAAAATGCAGTGAAATGTAAATAAAAAAATAGAGGTATTAATTGCTACAATTACAATATTATGAATAAAAACTGGAAAATGTATTTTGGCGCATCGTTATTTTTTAATACCAATCCCGCTCACAACCCGACTCCAATCTACGAATGAAATATTCTCTATTTATTCGCACTATTTTGTATTGTAATAATTATTAAATTTGGGATTTATTTTATGCAAGCATGATACCCTGGCAAACAAATAACGACCGTTTGCGGTCGATAGTCGGTTGCTAACTGGTCGTTAACTGGTCGCTATCTAAAAGATTTAAAAAAAAACTTGATTCAACCTGAAATTTCGATCGAATAATGATAAAACATTATTTTCAATAATGCTCTGAGCTTAAGTAAAAATCAATAAAACTGTAAATAAAGTATAAAGTAAAAAATTGTCTTTATGAAGTCTAAGTAACCTAGCGTCATAGCAAGGCGCGAGATCGCGGTGCGCAGCTAAATAAAACAGCGAGACCACGTCGTATGGAAGGTGTCGAAAAATTTTATTGAACTGCTAATCGAGATATTATTCATAA
>JAWWMK010000032.1:3986786-4158946 GCA_035047105.1 Galeopsomyia nigrocyanea | reverse complement strand
ACTAACAAATGTACCAAGTTTGAAAAAAATCGGTGATTATGAAGGAATTTTTTGTACGAACTAGTCTGGAATATGCCATAGGATATATTATGGGGGCAGTGCATTGTATTAGAGAGCGATGGAGAAAAAAAAAGCTTTAACACCAATTAGGTGACACCCCATATATATGCAGAGATGCAGGGAGAACGAAAAGTATCATCGCTTCACCCTCCTGCTATGCTTATTTGTCTTCATTATCGAAAAATTTTGGCAAAATGCAGTGCCAAAAAAGTGTTACGCGTTGACTGATGGACATTTGCCTTCCAAGTTTAACGACCTATAATTGTTGGTTGTCTCTTATATAGACTATGTATTCGTATAAAAGTTCAACCAGATTAACATTCGTAAACTATACTCGAATCTGCAAAAATAAAGAGAGTGCGAAAAGACATCGCTGCGTCTCGATTACGAAGCGCGTGTAACCAATAAAAATTTATCGACGAGAGGTTTCTATACATCGATGATGTGCGTTTGATCAACTGGTTTTTCTCTCAAGTATTTGCGTCCCCTTCGCGACTCACGCCTCTCCACCCCCTCTCTCCTGCCATTATAAAATTTACATCCGCTGCGCATATACCAAATTTCAGTTTGAGGGGTTGTATATATCTCTCTCTCTCTCTCTCGCTCGCTCACTCCTCTCTTTCGCTCGCTGAAGCGAATCTGATAAACATCAGATATCGCGCGCGCGGAAGGGTATATTCCGACGCTCTTAAAATAAAAAAAAAAAACAATTCGATCTCAATTGCGTCAAAAGACACACGCTGAAACTTCATTCGGCGATAAATTATTCAGCCTCGACTTCGAAGCCCCCTCTGACAAAGTAAAGGCCGCAGTTAAAAACCGCGAAACATCCGACACGCAAAAAAAAAAAAAAAAAATTGCGAGAGAGAGGTTTTGGGTATGTGACAAAAGTAGCCCAATCGTCGTAGCTCGCGAGTCAACGTTGCCTCTTTATACACCTAGCCCCACACACACACACAGATACACACGCATCTATTCTCTATCTTTGTCCGCGCAGTATATAAGCAGTGAGAGCAGGGCCTCAAAAACGGCACAGCAGCAGCAGCGAATAACACACACACACACACACACGTGTGCGAGATAGTCTGCTGCTTTATTTCGCGCAGAGAGTATATAGCGAGAGAGTTCGAGGCTTCAAGCTTTCCCCCTTTCCTTTCGCCTCGTCCCCCTTGTCTCTGGCGTTCGCGCGCACGTGCCTTCTTTTTTTTTTTTTTTTTCGCTGCTGGCCGCCGCCGCGCTCATTCGCGCATCCGCTTGATCGAGGCGCGGCGGCGGCGGCAGCGATCCGTGTGTATGTGTGAGTGTGTTGTATGCATGTGTCGCCCGTCTGCGCGCCTGCCTGCATAGCCGCCCTGTTTATCATGCTACGGTCCCCGTTTCCTGCTTGCTCCATCCCTCCTCCCCCTTTACTCTCCTCTTCTCTCTCTCTCTCTCTCTCTCTCTTGCGCTGCTCATGTCATTAAGCTTGGACACACACGCGGAGACACCGAAAACTTACAATCTCCTTCTCTCTCTCTCATCGTACCAAAATATTTGTTTGCGCGAAAAACCTGCTCTCAGCTCTTCTTCCCCCCTTATAGCTTGTGCGCGACCGACCGACCCGCAGCTTCCCGCGCGCGCGTAAGTAAAAGCGACGACAACGACACAGCGGTGGTGGTGGTGGTGGTGGTGCGGTGTTACGTCACAAGCTCTCTACTCTCTCTCTCTCTTCTCTCCTCTCGCGCTTCACTCGGTTTTGACGCGCAAACGGCTCTCTTTGCTTCGCTCGCGCGCGCGAAACGCGCCATAAATAAAGCCAAAGAGAGAGAGAGAGAGAGACAGAGAAGAAGAGGGGAAAAAAGAAAAGAGAGTGAGAGAGAAAAAAAAGAGCTTGACCTGCGCTTCGAGAGAGTGAGAGAGAGAGAGAGAGAGAGAGAGAGCTATATCAGGGAGAGAGAGAGAGAGAGGAGAGGAATGCGCGCCGCGGCCTAACGTCACGGAACCAACGACCACCGGATATTACGCGCGTGCATACCTATACCTGCCTGCCTGCCTGCCTGACTGCAAGAACGCGCGAGACAACTCACGCCGATTCTATGTCTGTCTATGTGTGTGTGTGTGTGCAGCTACAGACACCGATATAACTTCTTATACCTTCGCGACCTTTTTTTTTTTGGAGTATTGATCGAGTTTGAGTTTCCCGCGGATTTTGGAGTTTTCTTATATTGGAACGCTTAATTATGCTTCGGGAGGGCAATCCTTTGTTCGGAACCAGTCATGCCTGCCCGAAATTCGGCTGAAATTTCACGAGTGCATACTTTGTAATTCGCCAGCTGCCGGCGTATCGAGTGTAATTTGCGAATTTGTTTTCGCCGAGACTTTATCGAAGAAACAAAAATAGTGTTGGGATGTTCCGTCACGATCGCGAGTTTGAGGAGAACTTTTGCGGAAACTATGTCAATCGTACAGTACTTCGCGAATATTATTACGCACTATATGTCACGCACAGTTGTTCAATTAACTGTTATTATTGCAGCGATTTTGTGAATATTAATCGAAATATCGTGTACGATGAATGCGAAAAAGTTGACCCAAATAATTGAGCTATAAAAAGTAGATAATCTTTAGGAGGAATGCATGAAAATTTGAAAAAATAAAGGAATGAAATTGCGGAGCGATCGAAGATAAAACTCCAATTTTATAGCTTTGCTCCGAAACTCCTAAAACCATTCGCGAAAATACACGTGACTTCCGTTTTTCAAGTTGATTACGTAAACCAAGTATACTAATTAATCATTCATCAATTAACCCCCCTTCCCCCATCCAAGCACAAAAATAATACGTTTTTTTCTTTATCATTTACTCGCGATTTAATTTTGCGCGTCGAGCTCGCGAACAAAAGAGGAAAAATAGCCGAACGAAAAAGAAGCAAAAAAGAAAAAAAAAAGCGACAGAGAAGAGAAGAAGAGAGCTCGGGGAGCGAGCCAGCAGCAGCTCGCGCGAACGGTATATACGCGGCATGGCAAAAAAAAAAAAAAAGCTAGAGAGGGAGTGGTAAAGGAAGCACACGCACACGAGCGAAGAGACTTTATTTAACGCCAAAAATTTTTTCGCTTGCACGCACGGCGAAGCTTATAACGTCGCTGGCTGCTCTGCGTGCGCGAGGCGAGATAGTGGTAGGCTCTCTCCGTCGTCGTCGTCGTCCGCGCGTGCGAGAGAGGGAGAGAGAGAGAGAGGCGTATATATATTGACGTCCGCGGCGGCAGCAGCGGGTCCGCGAGAGGCGAGGCGAGGGCGACTTGCCTTGTGTGTGCCAATGTATGTGTGTGTATATACGCTCGAGGTAGCCGCTATATATATATACACATACTAAAGCCTGCTGACGCACACACACAGGCGCGCACACACGATTGTAATTCGCTGAAGCAGCGCGGTGGCGGCGGCCAGGCCATGCTCGCGCGCCGTTTTCACGTAGCGCGCGTGTCGCACACGCAAAAAATACACTCGCCGCTTCGACCGACAAAGTAGGCCATATATACCTAACATCGCGCCGAACGAACTTAACTTTGAGTTATGACATTTCAATCGTGACACTGCATTAGAGCAACGCGCGACAAGTGTCTCCTCAAACAACTATAACTCTTTACTACATAGCTCTTAAAAAGAGAGAGAGAGAGAGAGGGACGTTAAACTCGGAAAAAAGAGAGAGAGGGAGAGAAGTAACGTTGCACCGAGATAGGATAAGTCTCGTCGTCGCTGCATCTCTCGTCTGGCGAATAATAAAAATGATAAATGATAGTTTGGGAGCAGCTCCCCCACCTATTCAATAAAGGCAATACGTCCGCATGTGCTAATTAAGCCCCGAAAACACAGTAGGCGGGCGGTCGGGCGGTCGGCCGGGGCAGTAAGATTAGAGTGCGAAAGTGTGAACTGCATAGAGGGAGATGCCGAGCCGAAGCCTGAGCGACAGGCTGCAAATCAGCATAGGGACAAAGAAACTTTTTGGAATAAGAGAGCCGCGCTGCTGAGCTGAACTACGTTGCACATAGAGAGAGAGCGAGAGAGCTATTGGAGCGCGCACAAGAGAGAGAGAGAGAGAGAGACGGAAGATATAGGGGTATAGAGGGGAAGCTTGTGTGCGCGAGCGAGGGCGGCAGTGGCTATGGGGCCGTGCACGAGAGACGACATTGCAGCCAAGAGCGAGAGAGAACGCGGGATTGGGTTCGCGACACTCGCTCTTGGCTGCTTCGCTTAGTCACGCGTCGCGAGCTTCCTGCTCGTATACCCCCCCTTTTACCCCCCGTCGCCGCCGCCGCCGCCGCTCAGCTCGCCAAAGTCCTCATCGTCGCGCGCGCGGCAAAGCCTTGTCGTCGTCGCTGCCGCTGCTGCTACTCGTCCCCACACACACACACTCACACACACATACACACACAGAGGCTGCTGCTGCTGCTGCAGCTTCGCTACTCAAATCGCTCCCTGCGCGCGCGCGAGCAAGCGAGCGAGCGAACGCGCCGCAGTCCCCCGTTCCCTTTTGTCTGCCTGATGACCAAAGAGCCCCAGAGCCATAGCTTGCCTTGCCTGCCATGCCTGCCTGCCTGCAGAGAGAGAATTCTAGTCCCACCCACACAACTATCTCTCTACACTAACCCCCTCAGACGCGAATTTTCCACACACACACATACACTGACACTATTATACTGCCTTAGTTTCTTATATTGTTGCATTAACTTTGCGTCTTTATTACTTTCTCTCGCTCGACCTTCCCCAATTTACTGGAGCACAGCCGCAATATATACCCCTTGTATACGTATACGCATATACGCGAGGGTTGCTCGCATCTTTCCCTCTATATCAATCAGCTGTTTTTTAACGTTCGTTGCGAGCGGCCGCGCAATCATAATCGCGCTCTACAACCATTTCTTCTCTCTGCCTCTCGATCACTGCTTATACGATGACATCTGGAATGCCTTTTTTTCTCTCTCTCTCTCGTGTATAGATGCAGCCGCGCGCATATGTCTATTGTACTCGACTCTCTTAGGAGCTTTGCCTCATCTATCTTCCGTTAAGATCCGTGTTACTACGAAACGATGCTGGGACACCTGCCGAACTTATCCGCGGCACCGATTTTCATAAAGAGTTTACATTCAGTTCCCGAAAAAGATCGATGTAGCCGATCTCAAAAATTTAAAATGCAGAAAAGCCCGAGAGAGAGAGGATTGGAGTGGCAAAACCCGATTACCGAATGCGGACGCGAGCACATATACATACATACATACATATATATACACATGCGCGTGCACGACGAGATATATACAAGCGCGGTGCTGTGTTGGTGCGAAAGTGTCGCGCGAGTCCGCGGGATATATAGAAGATATAATAGCGACGTGGACGAGCGCGGAGCCGCACGATACGCGGAGTATGGGAGAACGAGGGCGAGGGAGAGATGCGAGGGGGGAGCCCTAACTCGAAAACGCGCGTGATATCTCGCGCGTCTCTTCGCAAACTGCAACTATATATATATGTATACGAGAACACACGACAGATGTCTACTCGGTGATCACACACCGATTAAATGTAATATTAATAAGGCATATGCAACGATCATGTAAGTACTCTATCTTTCTCTCTCACAGCGTGAGGCATCAATATGTTGCCGAAAGAAGTGGAGCCACTCGCAGAGAGAGAAGAGAACGATTATAAGCGAAAGGAGAGAAAAAAATATAAGCCACACGAGGAAGAGAGAAAAAAAAATCACACGAGGCTCGAAAGAAAGGAAAGACGAGCCTCTCTCTTCCTCTCGCGAGCGCTGCGCGCATCGCGCGAGGCCGCGGCGAAAGAAAAAAAAAAGAAGAAGAAGAAGAAGAACGGAGAAGACGAAGAGAGAAGAAGTCAGCCAAGCCAAAAGCCAGGTATAAAAGAAACCTCGAAGCCCCAAAGGTATATTTCACAAGAAACGAGTGAGAGAGGGAGAGAAGCTTGATTTTGGAGCAGCAGGCAGCAGCAGCAGCAGCAGCAGCCGCGCGAAATATATACCTCGCTAAAGCAGCGGTGCGGCCCTTGGGTTGAGCTTGGTGCGCGGGTTTGCGTGCGTGATTATCGTGGAGAGCGCATGCGCTCATTTAGCTCACACTCTCGCCTCGCGAATCGCGATAGCCAAGCCAAAAGCCGCGGGGCCTTCGTGTGCTTGCTTGCCGCTGCCTATATGTATACTGCTGCTGCTGCTGCTGTGCACACATGCGAAACTCACACTCGCACGTGTGCTACTATGCCTATATAGTGCAAGAGAGCACGCAAAGCTGCTGCCGTTGCTGCTGCTACGTCGTCGTCGTCGTCGTTGTCGTCGCGCCTCTCTGTCCGTTCGCGTTCGCTGCTGAAGGCATGTGGCATGCGGCGCGCTCGCAAACATACCTATACATACCTCTATACGAGCCTCGCACAAAGAGAATCAACTGACCGCGTAGCAAGCAGGCAGCAGCAGCCTTTCCTGTCGGCGATTATTTTTGCCGATACTTTATATATTTCAAACGCGACACTGTTACACTCGGCTCTCGGTTGCATTGCGCGCCGCGCTATCAAGCTCGCAGAGGCAGCCGCGCGCGAATTACTTTGTAGAGAGATAGCTCTCAAGCTCTCTTACTTTAATTACGCCAAATCTTTTTCAATTTCGAGCGTTGCTCCATTTTTACATCCTTTCGTGTACAAGTACCTAGAGAGAGAGAGAGGAAGTTTTGCCACATTCGTTTTGGAGCTCTGCCAGAAAGACACATATAACACGCGTAAATTGAATGCTTCCAGCCACTCAACGAGCGTTATCAATGAACACCGCGTTAAAGTTTTCCGATAATACATATGTATATAGGAAGAATATAGAAATCAATTGATAAGAGCATGTATCCGATTGTAACGCGACACCGCGGAGGTGTTGTCTCTCGGAGTATAAAGAGCGGGTGTGCAGGTGTTCGCTCTGCACGAGATCGCTTAATAATGCATATAACACGGAGGGAGAGAGAGAGAGAGAGTGAAAGAGGGATAGTATAGTACAAGGAGGTATAAGGACTTTGCGCGTGTAGGTAAAGGGGCAGACACATGTGTGTTGCGGACGCGAAACGCGAGTCGCTCGGTCCCGGTTTCCCCGCGGACCCTCGCAGGCGCACATCCTGTCGATGACGCTCTCGCGCTTGTTAAAAAGAGAAAGAAGAGAGAGAGAGAGAGAGAGAGAGAAGCGAGTCGTGAAGCGAGAGAAAAAAAACGCGCGTTGAAGGGGGAGAAGCGAGGCGAAGGGAGTGTATATAGCAATTAACACGCTCTCGCGATCGCGAAGAGTCAGACGGACATGTGCAGCAGCTCCGATAAGACATTTTTATAACTCGTCTTGATTGACTTATATACACATCGTCGAAGTATATACAATAATCACAATGTGTGTGTGTGTGTGCAATAAGTAAGTCGACGAGGCTTTATATACATACTAAAGGAAGGCGACACGAGAGAGAGAGAGAACGCGGTGGCGCGGCGGCGACGCCGCCGCGTCGTCGTCGTCGCCGCGGGGGGAAGAGGAGAGAGAGAAGCCGAGGCCGCGAACGATTTGGCAACGGCGTCGCCGTCTATGGCTCCGCGAGAGATCGCTATCGTGCGCGCCTGCACGGCCGCCGCCGCCGCGGCTAACGGCTCTCCCGCGGTCCCTTCCCCCCTTCATGCCGCCAGCCAGCCAGCCAGTACGACCGACCGGCTTCCAGCCTGTGCCGCGCGCGCTATCGACTAATTGACTAATCGGCCTCCCCCTTGCAAACGCGCACACACATACACAGACAGGCTCTCTGCTCTGCCTGCCTTCCTTCCTTATGCCTCCGCTACACTGGAGGATCAGCCGATTTGCCGACAAATAAAAAGTTTCAAATATCAATGCGGCAAATCGGATGATCCTCGCAGTGTAGCGGAGGCATTAACTTGCTTGCAGACACGGCTTCTCTCTCCTCAGAGAGAAAGATTATAGTCATATATTTATCGTATAATTGTCAATTGCCGAGTGTGTGTGCTCGATGTCCGATTGGATTTGATTGCGAATTGATCGTGTTTGCCGCGCGAGCGCGCGGCAAACTTGAGAGCGCGAGCGAGCGAGCGATGCCGTAATAAACTGTTATGCGTTAAAGCGCTCTCCCTCTCTCTCTCTCTCTCTCACTCAGCTGTGTATAGTGATGGTGCTATACACACGCGTTTATACTGCAGTCGTTGCTCTTTCCTTTCCCTCCCTCCCCCCTCCCTCTTCCGTTCGCGCTCTCTTGCTCACTCATACACCCTCTCTCTTTCTCTCTCGCTCTGGTCCGTCTGCCGTGTGCTATTCTATACATACTGCAGAGAGAGAGCGAGTACAGATGTATGCTACGTGTGTATGAGAGAGAGAGAAAGAGAGAGAGAGTACTATACACAGAGAAACTGCTGCTGCTGCTGCTGGAGTAGGAGAGCGGTGGTGGTGCTGCTGCTGCTGGCTGGGTTGGTTGGTTGCGGGAGTAGGAGGAGAGGATGAAAGCGAGAGCGCTTTATGCGCGGCATTCATACGTTCTACTGAACGTAACTACTGCCTGCGAAGTATCCGAGTGAAGTAGGTCAGTGTCGCGGAACTTGAAAACTTTGCTTCCGTAATCCGAGAGAAAGATAGACTCGGAGAGGCAGCAGGCAGGAAGAGAGCGAGAGAGAGAAACGACGTAAAGAGAAGGCGAACCAGACAACTATGCACTCTACGTGTGTACTTCTCTCTCTCTCTCTCTCTCTCTCGCTCTTTTTCTTAGGATACTTGGGATGGGTAGCGTACTTGCGGTTTTTTTGTTGACGAGCTATCTTATCTTGCTTTCGTTCGTGTATGTAACTTTTACTTTCAATCTGTTGTAGACATTAGTCTATATACATTTCGGAGCGCTTTCAACCCTTTCCTACTCCGATCTACTAAGTTTGCTATTGAATGGAAGATTATAGGTATAATTCCTCAGCGGTATCGTACTAATAGAAAACCGGAAAGATTAAACAGTCCAACCGTGTAGGGTCCAACCGTACGTGTGGCTATCTCTGTACACTATTGGCCATTTAGCCGTGCATTCGGCACGTTTATGAGCACGACATTGTCGCACCTCCCAAAACGACATTGACCACCTACTAGCAAATTTCACTGCGAGAAGACATAAATCCATTTCCCCAAAAGGGGAATTAACTGGGTTTCTTTTCTCTCTCCCTCTCATCGCAGCGTGAGTCAGTAGTGAGAAAAGGGAAAGACGCGGGCGCGCGGATGAGAGAGAAGGGTGTAGGGGAGGGGGAGGGGGATTAAGGTGCATGAAATTAGCGAGGCTTGGCCCCGCAGCACTAGCAGCAGCAGCTTCTGTTTTGCTCGCGCGCTCGCGTTGATCAATAAAAAGGCTTTGGCCTCGGCTTTGGCAGCCGAGGCGCTTGCACGTGTGTGCGAATGTGTGTGTATGTGTGTGTGTGTGTGTTAGATGCAAGCAAGCAAGGCGTTCTCTTGCGCGCTGCTGGCAAGTAGCCGCCGCCGCGCGCGACGCGGACTACTAAAAGGTATAGAGATAGTGCTAGCGTTGGGTAGTAGAGGCGAGAGAGAGAGGCGAACAAGGGACACGAGGGAGCGGGTGGCGGGTGGGTGGAAAAGGGGGAGGTAGGTAGGTTGGTTGGAAGCTAGCTAGAGCTTTCTCGGTTGCTCGTTGGCGCGAACGCACACGGACACACGAGAGCGAGCGAGAGAGAGAGAGAACGCGCGCGCGCGAAAGCTAGGGTGCTCGGCTGGCTGGCGCTGGAATAGGGCAGCCCGTTATTTAGCCAGCCGTGCTTGCCAGCCAAGCCAGCAGCGGCAGCAGCGCAAGAGAGAGAGAGAGAGAGAGAGAGCTAGAGAGAGAGAGAGAGAGAGAAAGCTGCCTCGTCGTCCCTTATTCGCGTCCCTTCGCGAGAGACCCGACTATCGCGCGCGCACTTCCTCTCTCACCCTCGCGTTCGCGTTCGCTGGCTGGCTGGCTGGCTCGTCCACCCCACGTAGTTGAGTCTAGCGTAGCGTTATACCTCGCCTCTTGCCTCCCCCTCCCTCAGTTTCCGTCCTAATAGCCACCGCGCTCTCGCTCGCTCGCTCTCTCTCTCTCTCGCTCGTTCGCCAGAGACAGAGATAGACACACTCGCCCAGCTTCGCTGCTGCTGCTGCTGCCGCTGCTGCTGCTACTGCAGCCGCTCTTCCGACCTGCTTTCCTCCCCTTACCCAACCCATCTCTTCTCTCTCGTCTCTCTCACTCGCTCGCGATCGTTCTCGCCCTAGCTTCAGCTCGGACATATATTTTCCGCATCTCTCTCGCTCGCTCTCTCTCTCCCCCGTGTGCCCCCCTTTGCCTCTTTCATTTTCTTCCTCGCGCAGCTTCGTTACTCTTTCTTTTTCTTCTTCTTTTTTTTGCCTTTCCTCCTCCAACCTTCCTTTTCTCTTTCTTTTTTTTACTACCTGTCTCGAAACTTACTTCTTTTTTTTTTCGTCTACTTATCTCGGTTCTCTATATCCCCTGTTCGTTCGTCATCCAATACTATAGCCGCTCTCTTCCTTTTTGCATCATCCATCTATTTTGTATCCAATTGGCAAAGATCGTTTCGTTGTACACATCGGCGAGCTGCGGAGCGCTATTTTTGTAATCAGTTGAGACACGCAATTAGATGATACGCGGGCGACGAAATTTCACGGTTCGCTGCACACATCGTTATACTGACTATACCGAGATTAATCAGTCGTAGAGATGAACTATGCGCGATACACGAAAATATACTCATCAGCTGCGCCAGCGCCTGTTATTAATGGTTTTTTGTGCATATAGAGAGGGAGAGAGAGAGATATAGTGTGCACAGGACCAGAGAGGGAGATTTTTTGACTTCCCAATTTCCGGCTGAACGGCTCATTAGGTGACCTTGAGATATAATAATGGTGTATATAGCAGTGGTGTGGGTCCATGTCGTTTCGTCTTCGCGGCAGCGGCGAGCGCGCGGGAAGTGAATTCGATGATGAAAACAATAGTTTTTTTTAGGGACGCTCTAAGAAAAGAGAAACTTTTTTTTCTTCCTTTTTTTGAAGGACGCGACGTTTTCGTGAAAAGTTTGTTGCGCGATTGATCTGTGAATGGCAAGCGGCTTGAATTTCGCAGTTTGACGAAGAATTTTCAACTTCTACCTCTATCGCTATTATGGATGGCATTTCTTAAAAAAAAGCTTATTCTTATCATCGGCTTCTGATGGCTTACTTTTATTGATATTAAATGGCACATATTCAATACTATAATGATCACCAAGAAGTTTAGCAAAAGCAGAGGTGATTGAATACTAATAGTACAGTCAATCAGATTAATACGGATAATAATTTACAGTCGAATTATATCAGGTGGTCGAGCTCAGAACTGCACTCTCTACACATACAAAAGTTTCTCTGTGAAACGACGACTGCAGCAACGGCAGCGGCAGTAGCGAACGTCTGCAAAGGAAGCTTCTGAAATTTGTCGGTGCGTTAAAATTGAACGCGGGCATATAATGCAAGCGAGCAGCGGCAGCAGCGCGGCGCGTTCGCGTGAAATTTAAAGGGGCCAGAGCGAGCGAGAGAGAGAGAGAACGCGGCGCAGAGAATATCGTGGAAGCCCGCAGGGTGCAAGGAAGAGAGAGAGAGAAGCGGCTATACATATAGCAGCAAGCCGCGATGCCTGCAAGAAGACGAGGGGGGAAGAGAGGGTGAGAGGGGACGAGACGGGACGCGAAAGCAGCAGAGCAGCAGCAGGCCCCTGTGATCAGCACACTGGTGTGCTGCTGCTGCCGCTGCCTGTGCGCGTTCGCGTTCGCGTCCGCCGCTCTCGCGTCCGCGCTAGCTAGCGATCGATCCGATCTCTCTCTCTCTCTCTCCGCGCTTTGCTGCGAGCTGCTCGAGGCTACGAAAAAGGGAGAAAAAAAACGACAGAGAAGAAAAAAAAAGACGCTCGCGCGCGTTGGTGCCTCGGCAAACACAGACAAAGACAGAGAGAGAAGAGAGAATGAGCGAACGTTCGCTGTTGCCTGATTTTTCTTTTTTTTGCGAGAGAGTAGCGCGCGAAACTTTTTATATGTCATATGGGTCCAATGTAACGAGATAGTTGGCTAAGAAGGAAAATGCCTTGGATTTAGGCATCTCAGAGCAGGGGTCAGAGGCAAAAGACAGAGAGAGAGAGATAGCTGCAGACAAGTTTAGCAAGAGAGAGAGAGAGAGAGAAAGAGAGAGAGAGAGAGAGAGAGATGAAGGAGGAAAGTAAAAAGAGAGAGAATGAGCGAGAGACGAAAGGGGGGAGGGGGATGACCGCCTGGGGAGAAGAGCGGCGGCGGCGGCGGCCAAGGGAAATCGCAAGAGAGGATCTCTCTTGAGCGAGCGAGCGGCGAGGCGTAAGCGCTCGCGAGTCGCATTAGCGCGCGCGCGAGAGAGAAACGCGAGGGTCGCGCCCTTTAGGACGGAGAGAAACACGAGGCGGGTTTTAGCCTTCGCTTCGCGCTCTCTCTCTCTCTCTCTCTCTCTCTCTCTCTCTCTTTCTCTCTCTACTCGGCAAGGCGCGTATATAGTAGCGTCCGTCGTTTTCTCCCTCCCCCTTTTACTGTCGCCCCCGTGGCTCAGACATTTTTCTCCGCGAAATAAGGAAGGGGAGCCGCCGCCGCCACCGCCGTGCTGCTGAGCTGCTGCTATATAGTGGTAGAACGGACTTTCTCTCTCTCTCTCACTCTCTCGCGTGCGCACCAGATATTCGAGAGAGAGAGAGAGAACGCGGAATGCCGCGCCAACCCAGCTAAATTATCCCCCTAGTCTCTCTCGGCTGGCGCGGCCAAGATTACCGATCGATATTGATTATCGGCTAGCCGGAGGCTAGGTTCCCCCCTGTGTTGCCTCCGCGTCTCTCTCTCTCGCTCTCTGCCTATATTCGCGGCGGCGTCCGCGCCTCGACTCTCTCATGCCAGGCTCAAACTACCTTCTGTGCTGTTAGTGCTCTACCTATATACCTATATATCTTCTCTGTACTCTACTCGTACGTGTGTATGTGTGTGTGTGTGCAAGCTTCGGTCGTCGTCGTTTTTTATTTCTGCAAGAGTGCTTGATTATTTGATCGGTCTACCAATTCGCGATGAGATTGCGATCGAAGCGACTTTTATGTCGCCGCGAGCAACACCGAAAAAAAAAAAACGAATGACTTATTTATATGCGCGTCTTGTATACATTCCGCCTCGGCTCTTTTTTAATGACACGCTAACGAACCTATTTAACTCGTCTAATTATCATCTTTCGTGTAAAAGCGCTTTCACTTGTTTCCAGCAAGCTCCGCAACTCCCGCGCGCGGCTTTGTCTTCGAAATTGTAGGTTTAGTAACCCTTTTTTTTCCTTGTGCACCTTATTGCGCGACTTGACCACCCGATGAAAAAGAAGAGAAAAAAAAGGGAGATGTATACTTGCTACTTCAAACAGCGTGTTAATTCATCCGTTACGGGAGCTATTCAGCAAAGATAAATTTACCGAGATATACCTTTTTGGCTATCTATATATACGTTTAGTGATTTGTAACGAGCGAATAACCTGGTGCAATAAAAAGTTTTGCTTCGAACGCGTTTTAATAGCCTCTCTCTCGCTCTCTCTCTCTCCTCGCTTCTCACTCCCTTAGTATTTACACTAGCGCGCCCCGCCGCTGAAGTTGCATTCCCTGCGCGCGCGAACGCTATATATGCTTGCTCATTTTACGAAAATTCCCATTGGCATTATATTAGCAGTATCAATTGTGTGCTATATCTCGGTGTTTTTTTTTTTTTTTTTGCTTCGTATATTACTTGATTGAGATAATAATTAGGTTAAAACGGAGTTTGCTCCGAAAATTGTCATTTTGGAGCAGTAATATTCATCACAGAATGTGTGTCTGTGAGTAAACAGAGCGCGATTTGTTTAAGGACTCGGCGCACAAAAGAGCTCTGCCCTTCAAATTTAAAGAATTCGCTGGCGCTGTATTTTTTTTTCCTCAAAGATAAATAAAAACCACGACGACACGAGGAAGAATTTCGTCGTATTATTAGCCCCTCGAGCAAGTTCTGAGAGCAGTTTAAAGATCCATATCGCATAACGCAGTTGAAATTCAGCTGTCCCTTTACACGTCGATCGGCTATTAATTGATTCTCGATATTCTCACGAGATTATCGGGGTACAGCATCTGCGTCGATTAGATCGAGTTGCAGTCGTTTCTCTCTCTCTCTCTCTCTCTCTCTCTCTCTTTCACTCGAGATTTTTTCGCTCGACGTCATATCAAAGTGCGAAAATAAAAAAAAAGTCGCGAGTGAAAAAATAAAAAAATAAACGAGCTCCTGCCACATCGCCGCCTGTATATATATCTGCGCCAACAGGCGCGCGCGCGTGTGTGACGTAGTTTCGCAGCAAGCGAGAGCGTCCATTTCTACCCTTCGCGACCTTTACGTACGTCGTACTCTCAATTACGTCACTCGCATATCGATCTCGAATATAGGCGTCTGTTGCTCGAAGCGAACTTTATAGCCGCATGGTTTTATATAGACAACCCGCGTCGTCGTACTAACGCCTATTATTGGGTATATATAAGCGACCGAATGACGAGGAGGGCAATAATCACGAAATCTGACGTTGGGAATGTGTCGCGCTTCTGTTGCAATAATTATAGAATATATACTCGTCGTCGAGCGAACGAGCGAGCTAGTCGGGAGGTAAGTAGTTTATATCGAGCGCGTATAACGTATACTATCGCTGCTGTTGCGTGTAATACACGTATCCAATGGTAATTGAGGGTGTGAATACGTTGATTACCATTTAATTAAAAACAAAAACGAGTTCGTCCATCTCTTACCCCAAAAATTTTCGGAAAAGCAGCTATATCTCTCTACACGAAGAATCCGTATTTTCGTCAAAGCAACTATATCTCTCTACACTGCGAAAATTTTGTTGTTCAAGTGCGATTCGGCGCAAATTTCATTGTCTTTCTTTTGTCTATTTATTCGTCGAATATATCCGCGTTGCAGTAGCAGTGGCAGCAGCAGCAGCATCAACTATATAGCTGTGTAGAAGCAACTATAGCGTGTGTTGGTGTGAGCTAGAAAGCCAACGCGAGTAGAGAGAGAGAGAAGCTAGCTATACTAGCTAGCGCGGCACAGCGGCGAGCTCGAAGCGCGCGGCGCGGACCTCGAGTCTCTCTCTCTCTCTCTCTCTCTCGCTATACCTCGCTGGCTTTTCCCGAGGGTGAATATCGATCCTCAATCTCGCGTTCTCCCTCGCGCTTTGCTTCTTCTCTCCCCCGCGCTCTGCTAGCTCGCTTCTCTACTACGTTGTGCCTTTGCACGTGTACGTGGTATACGTGTGTATGTGTGAGAGTGGACCACCACCCCTGGACATTACGAAAATTCGCGGGAGAAAATTCTCCCCGGGCGCTTTCTCTCTCTCTCTCTCTCTCTCGCGCGTGCTGCTGTAAATGTTGAAATCCAGCGAGAGAGAAAAGTAGCTCGCGCTCTCGGAATCCCGCGCGCACGCGAGGGAATCGGGGAGAATAATTTTCAAAGATAAGGTATTTCACGCTCGACCTACATATTAACGGGAGGGTTGGCTCGGTTGCTTGTTTTTTTTTTTTGTTCATTCGAAAAGTCACATACACATCCACGCATACGCGCGTGCAATTGGAAGCGATCGAGTTTTACTCTGCGTACAGAGCGATAAGCGCCGAATGCGAGTGTGTTGCAAAAGGGGCTGCTGCTGCTGCAGCAGCAGGGGAACGTACAGACACGTATACATACACATGCAGGAAATATTTAAGCCGCTGCAGCAGCAGGCGACGGCCTCTCTCTCTCTCTCTCGCGCGTTGGGTGTTATATATTTGCGCGCTACTCTGGACGTGGCGAGCGCGAGAGAGCTGCTGGCTAGCCTTCCTATCGATCAGTCGGCACACTCTGCTTTTTTTATCTGCGAGAGAGAGAGAGCGGCGCGTCGTCTAAAAACTCGCGCCGACGCGAGCTTCTAGCAAGCAAGCAAGCAAGCAGCACACACAAAGACGCCAAGAGAGAGAGAAGCCGAGGGCCAGGGAGGAAGAGGAGGAGGAGGAAGAGTGAGGTCGGGCGTCGAGGGAGGAGGAGGAGGAGGAGGAGGAGGAGGAGGAAAAGCCCAAGCAATATCGCCAGAGCCCAAACAGCCAGCCACTCTGCACGCGCGCGCTCCTCGGCCCACAAGGACAAATTCTCTCGACGCGAACGCTCCTCTCTCACTCACACTCTATGTGTGTGTGTTCGTTGGTAGTATGTATGTGTGTGTGTGTGTGAGCTCGCGCGGCCGTAACGATCGCGAAACGCGAAATTAACCGGTCTCGCCTCTCGCCCTCGCCTCTCTCTCTCGTCGTCTCACCTCGCAGAGCTCACCTCTCTCCGATCCGCTAGCTCACTTATTATTGATGTCGCCTCTCTCTCTCTCTCTCTCGCTCGCTCGCGAAGACTCGTGCTCGCTTTTTCTTTCTCTCTGCATTTCATTTATACATCCTCCCTGTTCCGCGCACACCGACCTTCGACCCCGCGACTACGACGACGAAGACGACTACGGCGACGACGACGCACGACTGGATCATTAATTATATTGTCGTGACACAAATCAACAATTGCAAAAAAAAAAAATAATCTCCTCGCCTCGACTGCTTATATACACTCTCCCTGATAAGTTGAAAAAAAAATAAAAAAAATGAAAGAAAGAGTCGCCGCGATCGCGACACATAACTCGCGAGTATTATATCGGCACCCGCGCGCTCGCGCGTGCTTATCAGTATATGTGAGAGTTTCTCTCAGCCGCATATACGTATAAAGCAGCATTTTGCATTTACGCACTTCTGTTGGGATAATTTTGATATTGTTGTAATTTTTTTTTTCATTTTTCTTTTTCGTTGCTAATTACTTTATGATTATATGATGACACGTTGTTGTATCTCTCCTAACGGGCTAAAACACAACACACAAACATAAATCGTCTAGTCGGCTAACGCGCCACTTGTTAGTACAACTTTAATGCTTCCCTTTATGTTCACTCAACATTTTACTCTCAATTTTACGATCTACTCCCTCCCTATCTTGCACACTCACACTCCGAGAGCGGGTTAGCTGCATTCATGAAAGAGCAATAAGCGCATTAGCCGACCTTATACGGACCAGTCAACAAGTGAGCTTTTCTTACAAACCTCCCCACCCCCTCTCCCCCGCCCCGTCCAACAACCTCAAATCTTTTCGAAACTTTTTTTTTCGCTCTCTGTCTCTCTAAACTGTCGATATGTAATCCGAGCGACCCATATATTTCTTTTTCAGTTTCCCCTTATACTCGACGTACACTTTTTTTTTGTTTCTCGCTGTACTGAAACTTTTCAATATTGTAAGTGTGGCTTTACGACGACGACGAAAAATAAATTGATTTATCGACGAGTACTATAGCTTTGCGCTCGTTGTGCACATTTATAGAAAGGAGAAACCCTCTAGGTCAAGACGTTTATCGATGAGCATGGAATTACGGCATGCATACATGTTGAAATCTCGAGCGACTTCCGTGGTAATAAATAAATCGCTTCCGAAATCACGAGCCGAAACAATCAAAACACTCCGTACTATGTTGACGAAGGAGAATTAAATCGCTTTATCAATTAAAATCCATGAATCGTGTTTTCATGGATTCGACGATCTTCCCTTCCCGCGGACAAATAGCTATAAAAACAAATCACACATATTAAACTTGATATGATATCGTAGGGATAAATGGCGCAGCGCGGATTGGCAAGGCGAATCAACGTTTCTGCGTGCGCAATAATCTGGCGAAAAGTCAAGTGTGTATATACATAGAGAGAGAGAGTGCGGACTTGATTAAGGAAAAAAAAGAAATGTGTATGTGGGTAAATAAACACGATAAGAGGTTTTGACCAGAAGCGCGGGCAAGTTCGCGATGTAGGTTGAGAGAGAAAGAGCGAGAGAGAGAGAGAGAGAGAGAGAGAGAGAGAGATGAGTATATAAAGCGCGTGCGAAAAAGCCTGCGCGCGAAAAACAATGCCGTCATCAGCGCGCAAGTCTCAAACGAAAACGAGCTCGAATAAGAGCCAAGCAGTTACAAGCGTGCACAGCGAGAGAGAGAAAGAGAGAGAGAGTAACAATCAGGGTGACTGAGTCACCGCGCCGCGTCGCGTCGCGAAACGAACGCACAGCCGGTCCTAATACTTTTCGTGCCGTCTCTCTCTCTCGTGCTTTTTTTTCTCTCTCTCTCCACTCTAGATACTCAACTCAGCTTTAGCTAGCGCGGGCTCTCTCTCTCTCTCTCTCGCTATATCTATCTATTCGTCCATCCCGTATAGCAGCAGAGCAGCAGCAGTTCGCCCAGCCCGTTCTCTTTAATTCGAGCCCGCGAGCTGCTGCCAAAATAAAAAAAAAGTCGGTACAGAGAGAAAGACCAAGAGAGAAAGAGAGAGACGAGGAGAGAGAACGATCGAGCGCGCGAGTGAGATAGATACGAAAAGAAAAAAAAGGTAGAGAGAGAGAAACGAGGAGAGCGTCGAAGGCTCTTTCGCGCGAACGCGAGTCAGCGGGATTACTTTCTGTAGAGGGAAACACACGCACCCGTGAGCTCCACAAAAACAGGGAGTTGGTGTGAGCGCCCGGCCGGCGTTATATGTGTATATGTGTGCCACAATGAGAAAAACAAAAAGAGAGGGAAAGACATTAGCGTACATCTATATACACATACACACGTGTATACTTTCGGCTGCCGGGTTTATTCTCTGAACACCTTAGCCCTCGCGTATACTTATGGCTAATTATTTCGTATTCTCTTTTTTTTCTGTTTTTGACCTTTCCAATGTCACGCGAGATCTCGCGATCGAAACCGTGCGCGGTAGAACAACTATCTCTACACATTTCGGAGCAATCGATCGAAATCATCGGAGAGCCGAAAAAAAAAGTTGTTCGCATCTGCATCTTCGCACGCAAGAGAGAGAAAGAGAGAGAGACACGAAAAGGGGGAGGGGAAAGGCCATCAGAGCCGCTCGATCGCTGGAAGAGAGAGAGAGAGAGAGAGAGAGAGAGAGAGAGAGAGAGAGACTAAGAGACCACCGCCGCCGTTATTGCTGCTGCTGCTGCGCGCGAACAAGGGTACACACACGCACATGCAACGCGCCAACCCGAGCTAGAAAGCGAGCGAGAGAGAGAGCGAGAGAGAGAGAGAGAGAGAGAGAGAGAGAGAGAGAGAGATGGCACGGGTAGGCGTAAAGGCGGGCGGGCGGGCGGGAATGAGGCACTGCCGGCGTCCAGCAGCAGCGCGCGCGCGAGAGCCGCGAACACCGCGAGAGAGCGAACCGTGCGCGCCTCGGGAGCTCGCGAGTTGTGTAGTAGTCGTGCCAGTTGAGCGTCGCGACTCGTCGCGAGAGCATCTCGTACAATATATCTATATATATATATACCCCCACATTTTTTCTCTCGCGCACGCATTATCGCACGCACACTTATTATTTTCTTCGTTCGCACTTCGCTGAAAATTGAAGAAAACTCGGTCGATTTGTCAACCCAACCCCGCAAAAATCAAAGGGTGCGTTTCGTTTGAAACTTGACACCTCGAATTTTTTTAATTGGCCGAAGATTCTCTGCGTGTGTCGAGGAGCCGATAAGTAATTTTTTTTTTGCTCCTCTTCGCGGAAGCCGATAAAAAACTAACAGTGCGGCGAGTTTGCAACGCGACAAGCGTGCCAAATTTATACTGCCGAAGAAGAAGAAGAAGAAGAAGAGAACGATCGTCGCCGCGTATTTTCCCGGCTGCTGTCGCACTTTTACTTTTTTCACAACACTCGCGGCGAAATAAAAGAAAAGGAAAATAAAAAACACGAGATCGATTTCCGTAATCGGCGTGTGTGTAGAGAGATAGCGCACGTTGCAGCACGCACGAGGGCAAGTTATATAGAGCCGGTACAGTCAACAGTGGCAGTAGTACAAATCAACACACAACGTGCTACTCGTCGGCGAGCGAGAGAGAGAGAGAGAGGGCGAGAGAGGTGCATCTCAGGGTTAGAAGAGTAGTGCGAGTCAAGAGCAAGTGTGCAGAGAGATAGCTGTATAGCAAAAACACATTGCGCATACGCAAGAGACGGAGCGCGAAAGAGAGATAGATAGTGCGACGTTGCTGCAAGTGGGGGTCGAGTTGTGTTTCATTCATAAAAAAGTTCTTTATTACCGTGGGCGCTCTCTTGCGCGCAAGAGAGAGAGAGAGAGAGCGGCAGTTGGCACTTCCCCCCTTGTGAGCGCGCATGTGCCGGCGCTGGCTGCTGCCTGCTTTGGACCAAGTGAAATCGAGAGGGAGAAAGAGCGAGTGAGAGAGAGAGAGAAGCAAGTAAGCATCTGCGGGGCAGAGTAGAGCGCGGCGAGCGGTAAAAGCGTGCCGCGCTGAGGCAGTGTCGCCGTTTTGCCATCGCACACTGTGCAGCAGCAGCAGCAGCGGCAGTGGCAGCAGCAACCCTCCCCACCCCCTCGGCTCCACACTCGCCACCGCTCTCTCGTCCGCGGCAGCGCGTTTCTCTCTCGCAGCGCGCGCGCGGCAGCGGCAGATTGCTTCTGGCCCTTGACCAGCGAACAGCCAGCCGGCAAACAGTTAAGACTTTGCTCCGCACTCTCTCTCCCCCTCAGCAGTCAGTGACAGTGCCCGCGTGCCCTTCGACTATTATAACAGTTCAGTGTGCGAACGCGTCTATACAGTGTTGGTTCTCTCTCTCTCTTGCTGCCGTACGTCTTCTAGCCGGTGCCAGCAATCAGCTGTTTTCCGCAGCTGCAGCAGCAACACAGCGTAGAGACACACAGGGAGATAGCGCGATCGGCAAATCTATCTGGTGCGATCGGCGATCGAGTGGTGGTGCGTTGAAGGTCGAGTGTGTTCGTCGGCCGACAGCAACAAGCAGCGGAGCGCCGAGCTGCTGAGCTGCCGGAAGCTCAAGGTGGCGACGGCTAGCCTGGAGGAGCGCTACCGGGAGGAGGCGCAGGAACAGCTGCTCGCCAGCATGCGCGGCGAATCGGCGGCGGCCGTGGCAGCCGCTGCGGCCGCGGCGGCAGCCCGACCCGGCAAGCGCCCGCTGCGCGCCCTCTCCGCCGCCGAGAAGATGGAGGCCATCCAGCGCGTCCACGAGGGCGAGAGCAAGGCCTCCGTGGCCCGCGACATCGGCGTGCCCGAGAGCACGCTGCGCGGCTGGTGCAAGTCCGAGCACAAGATCCGCGGCATGGCGCGCAACTCGTCGACCCCCGACAGCGAGGCGGCCCACTCGCCGGCCTCCTCCTCCGGCCACCCGGCCACCTCCTCGGGCCTCGGGCCCAGCTCGACGCTCGGCCACAACAACAGCGAGGACGAGAGCGGGGTCAGTCCGCCCAAGCGGATGCGCGCCGACGAGGGGCACTACGGGGCGGCGAGTGCCAGCGACCTCACGGCCAACGGCTTCAAGAGCGCCAGCAACGACTACCTCAATCTCCTCAACAATCTCATCAGCAACGGCAGCGTCAGTCCCACGCAGGGAGCACTGCTCTGCCAGCAGTTGGGCCTCTTCCAGACGGCCAGCACGAAACAGCAGCAGCAGCAGTTGTCGTTCGTCGAGAATGGCTTGCAGTACAGCAGCGCCAGCGCCAGCAAGAGTCACAAACGCTCGTCGACGTCGTCGGCGATCGCGCCCACGTCCCACGTGGACTCGGTGTCCAAGTCGGGGGCGACGAGGAAGTCGCTGCCAGCGGCCGCGGAAGCACCGCTCACCTCGCTGCCGCTGTCCCCCAGGCGCGGCGAGACGACGAGCGTGCACCAGCAGCAACAGCAGCAGCAGTCGTTGCATCACTACAATCAACTGGCAGCCAGCAGCAGCAGTAGCGCCAGCGGCAGCGGCAAGAGGGATCCGAAAATCGACCCGGCATTGTTGCTCTGGCTGGATCATCAGCAGCAGTACATTAGTCAAAAGACACCTGTCAGCCTGTCGACCGTCACACCGTCGACCGATTGGTTCTGGCAGTACTGCAAGAACTACGGCGGTGCTGCACTCCTGGCCGCCGCCACGAATCTCGTCAATTTGAACAACACAAGTGTCAGTGCGAATATGAATAGCAGCGGCAGCAGCGCCGAACAAGTGGCTGCTACCACCACCACCACCACCAGCAGCAGCTCGGAAGCAGTAGCAGCTGCAGTGGCATCGTCGGACGAGTCAGCCGGCGGCGGCGGCAAGTCAAACAAAAAGTACAAACATCATCACTCGATGCGCAAATCGCCGAGCAAGGCGAGAGCGATGGTCGAGGACGCGGTGTGCATCAACAACAACAACGAGTGCGCCCGAAGAAGCTTGAATCTCGAGTCGATGGACGAGGACGTTGTCGTCGTCCAGCAACAACAACAGCAGCAGCAGCCAACGACGACAACAACGGAAGCCAAAGAAGACAAAGAAGAAGAGAGCAACATTAGCTTCGAGGAAGCGCTCCAGCACGCGAGGATCTTCAGCAAGTGGCTGGAAAATTATCGCGATCCGACAGTCTGCGTGTCCCAAATAGTCCAGTTCAGGGTCATGCTGAACAACCTCGAGAAGAAGAACAACAACGCGGCGTCAGCGTCGGCGGCGGTCGTCAACGTCAGGCGGACGAGGAAGAAGACACCACAGTCAATCAGTCAGTAAGCAAAAACTCTCGTCGAAATCAACTGTCGCACGCACGCAAAACTGAACCGTCATTCAGTCGTTTAATAATCAATCCCTCTCTTCAACTTCTTTTTTTTTGTTTGTTTGTATATCCTGCAACGCGCGCGCGCGCGCGGATTTGGTAGAAGAGCGAGAATGGTGCTGTGATTACTTTATCAAACGTCACGAGAGAGAAAAAAAAATAAATAAACGCGCGCGACAGGTCTCCGAGAGAATACATTGGCTGTGTCCTTTATAGATATAAGCTTTTACAGCCATTTGTAATATATATACGTGTTGTGCGAGCAACAAGTTGCCTCGCGTTATACTTTTGTAGCAATCATCTTTCTCTCTCTCTCTCTTACTCGCTCACTCTCGTCTCTCGTATATGTCAATGTATTCTCGAGATTCTGCGTGGTTGTGTGTTTCTTTTTTTCTCTTTATTTTCTTTTTTTTGTCTTGGCCATTGTGACTCCATTTCCAAATCCCCCCCTGTATACGCGGGGGGTTGACGACGACGAAGTTGTTCTTCGAGCTATCCAGCGCGCGCAAGATTTAATCGCAAAACAAATCGAAAGAGTGAGCGAGAGATGCGTGTGTGAAAGCGTGAAAAAGGAGGGAGAGAGCCGAATAAGAGAGGGGTTGTACGTACGTGTGCGTGTGTGATGAGTGTGCGGGTGTGCGCCAATTACCGAATGGGGGGTAGAGAGAGAGAGAGAGAAAAAGCCTGTGCGGAGGAGGGCGGCGAGAGCATGCGCGAAATATAGGTCGAACGCCGAGTTTATATATCGTTTCTGCTCTCGTGCACTCCTCCCCTTGTTTTTTTTTCTCACTCCGCTCTTTCTCTCTATCTCTGTTTTGCGTCTTCGTTGATATATATATATTATTTCTATTCGTAAACGCGACTATACTATATAGCTATTCTCTTCTTCGTATTTTATTATTAATTAATTAATTATTCATCATCAGTTTTTTTAGAGGCGTTGTACATATACGTAAATATATATATAAAGAAAAAAGCATAAATTATCAACCAAATCTCGACTTGTAGTTGTGTAATTGTAATTGATGATGAATTATCGAGTCGTCGAAAAAAAAAACTTGTAGAGTTTAACTGTTGTTGCTATAGATTTGAATAAGAAAAGAAAGAAAGATAGAAATTAAATGATTAAAGAAAGAGTATGAAAATGAGGATTGAGATTATTCGAGTCAAAAACTAAAAAAAAAAAAAAGGTGCATCGACTCATTTTTTTCGCAAAAAAAAAACAAACTCTTCAAAAGTTACGATTTTCGTTTTGAAACGCGCGGTCGATGCACTCTATATATAATTAGCGCTTTTCCTGTATTGCAAGCTTTCTTTTCTTTGAAAAAAAATTCGTCTATACGCGCATCAAAAAAGTCGCAATTGTGTAAATAGGTAAGAAAAGAAAAACGACTGAGACGCATATGTATATTCATAAGTGAGATTCATTTTTTCCTTCGATGTCAAAATTCGTCTTTCAATATTTTTTGCTCGATGTTATGAATCTTTCTTTTTACCTCGGAAGTAGTATAGAATAAATAAAAAAAAAACTGTCCGAAATTGTGAGATTTTAAAATTGGAAAACCATCAAGCGAGCTGCTACTGCTGCTAATCTCATAATGAGCAATCAACTGAATAGCCAATAACTAGTCCCTCCCCAAAATATGAGCTGCATAAACGATCGATCATTAACGAAGCGTCAACGATTCTCATTCATTCATTCGCGAATATTGATATTTTAGCGATCGATATTTTTAAAAATATTATTCAGTCGCGTTGACTTTTTTTATCTTGTATTTATGCAGCTCATACACCGGCGAATAATTTAATAAGAAAAAAAAACGGGAGGGAGCAATCCGCATTCATGAGTTGAATAAAAATAAAGAAACTTGTGTGCAAAATGAAAAAAAAAATCGAGGCTGCGCCTCACCTTCCTCGATATGAGCCTTCGTGGATTTGAACTCACACGCACACACACTCGATCTCATTGTTGTAAATACCATCCAATATTTAAGATTATTACAAAGAAAAAAAGCTTGTTCAGCGATATTTCGATCGGAGGTATATAGAGTAAAAAAAAACAAGATGTGTATCCAATGTGATTGTTACAATTGAGCTGCGATTGATCTTTGTTATGAAAAAAAAAATTGTAGCGTTTTTTCCCACCAAGAAAAGAAGCAGAAAAAAACTTTATATATATATATTCGTCGCTGTTTTCGTTGTGACTATACGTTGCTTTTTTTCCATTGCGCGCATGAATATTACGTGTGTGAGTGCGGGAATCAAAAACGAAGCACGTGCGAGAACGCGCGCGCGCGTCAGCACTGAAAAGCGAGAGCTTCCAAGTATATATAATAGAAGAGAGGGAAAATATATGAAGAGAGAAAAGTTAGCAGACGACGCGAGAAACACTTGTAAATGCGCGCGCGCGAGTGAATCGTCCGCCTTGCTTATAAAACCGAATTATAGAACAAATTTATACGAAAAAAAAAAAAAATAAAATGGCGATGACTTTAATGGAAAAAAAATAAATAAATAAATGACAAACCTTCGGCAATGTACTATGTATGTGGAGGGCTAAAACTTACCAAGAGAAGAGGCTTGGCGAGCGGCTCGTAGGTGAAAAAGTCGCTCACGAAACTTGCGCAGCTTTGCCACGTGCTCAGCTCTGCGTACGGCAGTACCGTTCGCCTTATCGCCGTTGATACGAACTTCTGCGAAACATAAACGATGAAACAAAAAAATGAATAGAAAAAAAAAAATAAATAAATAAATAAAAGATGACATTCCCACATCAAACGGCTGCTTGCACCTATTTGATTGTTCTTCTTGTTAATTCAGTTTGAATCGAAGCCTCAATTCGGACAAAAAGAAACAAAGCGAACGAGCGATTTATCAAATATTATTAATTATTATTATACTATGAATATTGTGAACGATCGAGCAACTAAAGTGTGATGGTTGACTCAAAAACCAAAGTGTTTTTTCTCTCTATCCGTTTTTATTTTGTTTCTTGTGTCTTTTATCGTTGCGTTTCGAAAGTCAACAAAATAATTTTTTCCTTTCCGTCGTCTTTATGGAAAACTACTTACTCACTAGGACACTACTATACATATTATTCTTTTTTTTTTTGTAAATAAGACTGTTGTTAATTGTAAGATTCCAAAACTGAAAGAGCAAATAATGCGTCTCTAATCCACTAATGTCGATGTATAGAGCGAGCTTTTTTTTTCCATTTTTTTTTTGTATTATTTTAGCCTCTCTCGAGAAATAAAAAAAAAAGAGAACCAAGACAAAAAAAAAGCGTGGTGTCTGTGTGCGCGACGCATATGTGCGTACTCTGTGTGTGCGAAGAGGTAAAAAACCAAAGGCTCTGACAAGTAGATGAATAATTGTATAAGAAACGCGACTACCCTCAAACATACTCTTCAACGTCCTTTTTAGCTCTACTTCACAAATTTTGCTATGAAAATTTCACTCGACTTACAGAGATTCCCATTTTTTCGTTTTGCAAAAATAAAGAAAAAATTTATACAAAGACAAACGCGTCGTTGTAAACGAGATATAATACTAATAATAATAATAATAATAATAAAGAAACCAGAAGTCAAGTGGAACTGTAAACCCTCTTTTTTTTGTTTATTTAAGTGCATTCCTAATCATTGTTACCTTCGCATGAGAGCCCAAAACTCAAATTTTCAATGGCGATTGTGTCGATAGCGACTTTTATTTATGTTCCAATTATTTTATATGATACAAATAAATATATATAAATATATGAATATAAAAACTGCCTTTGTACGTTGTGGAAATCGAAAGTATTTAAAAGAATATACCGAAAATACAAAGAGACAATCGAGTTTGTCATTTCTTCTAATCACTATTTCCCATTGATCCACCTTATTTCCAAACTTGAATTCAAATTTAAAAAGCTTACTTTAAATTATTTTTTTTTTTAATTGACAATGGTTGATTGAATTTTTTAACGACTAGCGAATAATTTTTTGAGCTTTCAATTGATTTTAAGACTATCTTTTCATAACAGAAGCAATATAATTTATCGATAATCAACTTTGAATTAAAAAAAAAACTTTTTTGCCATCGAACTCAAGTTGTAATTCTCCTACCTCCTTCTAAACCTGTGATAACAAACTAAGAGAAGGAAGCGAAGAAATGCTAAACGCATGTATGTATGTATGTACGTATAACAAGTTTACGAAGTTTACCTGAACATCGCATTCGTTGGGACAGGTGAGTAGAAGAGGTTTGCGCCAAGGATAAGCAGTCCGATACTGTCTGCGGAAGTTCTCGGCGTGCCAGAGAAAAGCTTTCTCGAGGTCGCTCACAGATCGGTAACTCAACGCCGATAATCGACCGAAATATTCGCGATCCTCTTTCGCTCGATCGTCCTCGCTATTGTCATCAACTTCCCGCGACGTAGTTGTCGACCAATCAGTCCAGCTAAGCTTCACAAGCCCAAGCTCGCAGCCAATAACCTCTTTTCTCTTTATCCTCAAATACGATTCCGCATCCAATTTACAATCTGTCTCGACTTCGTCTCCTGCTGCATTCTGCCTCCCCTTCTCGTCGTCGTCCTTATCTTCAACTTGATATTCCATACTTGTATAATACTCGCAGCATTCTCACTTTACTTTCTGCGATTTTTCGATCATCGCCGATCAGCTGATTGCGTCGATTTTGGTCCGAGCTTGCGAACCCGCGTGTGCGTTCACTTTCTTCGATTTCGGAACTTTCAAACAATCTCGACATTGCCATGGAAATATAGTCTCGGGGGGAATCGGATACGAGCTTTGAGCGTCTAGCCGGTGGTGCCATCTCTTAAAAGCTTATTCGTTCGTTCGATTAGAATTCGTCCCTTATCAGCTGTCCAATTTTGTAGTGGTTGTAGATTTAACCACAACGACGCACGACCGATGGTAAGGTAGTTAGAAACAACCCTTCATTCTTTAACCCGTTTACCATGATGAACCTCTTGTTCAATTTTGATTTATGTTTAGTGTTGAAATTGACTTTCAAATTACGTTCACGCGAAAAGCTCGGACAAAAAATTGTCATTGTATTGGGCTGATAAGGAAATCGACGAAGAAAAAAAGGATTAGAGTAAGCATCATTTAATTATATACAGTGAAAATCATTTTATTAAATATTTGCGCTTTTTTTTGTATAAAACTTACAAAGGCAGGCGGCGAGTCGTCTTGCACGTAAATCGATAAATGTATGTACATTCGAACGCAGGTGCAATTCCCTAAAATTTCACGTAATCGTAATGCACTCGCAGTCTAATAATAAAAAGATGTTAAAGTTCGATAACGCTCGATAAACAATGAAACAAAGTGGTAATCCTCGTACAATAACATAATTTTTCAAACACAAGTGGATCAACTTTGGGATATTCGTAAGCTATTGGAACAATCTGTTATCTGATGGTTGATCCGTCGTTATAAAAATCTATAAGAGCGTTAGTCTAAACAAATAGATTTCGGCTGCTGAAAGTACTTAGGGATAAAAAAAAACGTCATTGTAAAAAAAAAGGTTTGTCTAAGGGCCGTTCGACATGACTTTGACGAACAGACCAAGCCGTAATCGTAAATCATCTCACAAGGCTTACAACAACATGCTATCAGTCGAAAGATAGAAAAGAAAAGAAAGAGCAATGAAAAAATGAAGAAAATAAGGTGCGTGTTGCTGTAGGTGAGGTAATTTGCGCGAATTTCTGCAATCTAATCTCACCGATACAGAGATCGTAAAGGCGACGGGTGAGAAGAGCAAAAAGTGCATTCACTGAAGATCATTGGAGTCGGATCTCCATTTTTGAGCAGCTTCGCGCCGCGCGTCTGGCACGAGTTGAGATCGCATACCACCCAAAACATTATTGGTGGCTTCGGTGGCGAGTATGATAGGCTTGACGACCGTCGGTGGGATTTGACGCAGAACCCCTCCAACGGCACCGGACACTCCCTTTTGCTCGTGTTCCTCGCTCGCCACCCTAACCAATTGCGTGGCTGTTTCGCCAAGGCCCTATGCAAATTTAATTAGAAAAACAAATTATTCGTCGATCAAAGAAGTTAATTTAAAAAATGTCGAACGACACATACCTCTTTAACGAGAACGTACGCGTTAGCCATGCCCTCTCGTATGTCGAGCGGCTGACTGTAACGTTTCCTGCGGCCTTTGTGACCTTTGGCTGTGAGAGTCCTCACGCTCGGCCCCGGGCTTACCATATCGTAGGCAGTTTCGGCGGTGCTCTGTATTGCATGTACAAGTCGCGAAGTAAGCTCAAGAGCCGCCATAGCCGTGGAGGTGGTAAAGCTGTTGGCACCGCGCTGCAGTCCTCGCACGATTCGACCGTCCTTTTGGTACTGCTCGATAGGTAGCCAAAATAGGTCGCGTACTCCTTGGACTATGTAAAGCAAAAAAAAATAGTCAGATTTAACGACATTGTCGCCGATAGAAGACGATATAAAGAAAATTACTCACAAAGTTGCACAAGAGAGTACATAGGCCCAACTCCACCCAACAGACTAGGCAGTTGATTCTTCTTGATATCTTGAATCCACTCGGTAAGCAGGAACGAAACCAGCTTGTCGAATCCAAGCAAACCGTGCCTGTGAGCGAGCCGCTTCAGTTTGAGTTCCGAACAATTCAACTGCGCCAAACCCATCAACAGCCCAGCCAACGGTCCATGCGTCAAATCCACTCGTTTGCCATGGTAATCCAGTCTGACGAGCACATCGGGTGCAAAAATCACGCTCCTAAAGTAAACCGGCTGACCGTTATCCTGACTCTCGCGAACGACTTTGGCACTGGCCGTGCTTTCTTTGATCGTGAGTTCGTCTTCCAGCAGTATCATGAGATTGCGATCGTTCGGTGCTGGCTCGTTTCGCTTTTTCCCGCTGTTATCGCTTTCTTGGTAAGCGTCGTGAGCGCCGTCGGGCTCGTTCGCTTCGTAATTGACACTCATCACGGGTGGCTGATGGGTCGGGGTGCCTTGTTTCGAGCCTGTTGGTTTTACGTCGCCAATTGGGCCCTGAGTTCCGGCTGTGGCACTGACACCAGCACTCGATGTTTGCGATTGTTCCCTATGTTGGGAGGGCGGCACTCGTTGCTGTTGCTGTTGCTGCTGGGAAGCCGAGCTTGCAGACGCGGGCTGTTGAGTTGCAAGCTCGCTGAAGAAATCAACGAGGAATAGCAAACTGTCTTGGTCGATGTTGAGTCGGAGAGGTAATAGGCTGAGTTTCAGGCAACACTCTTGCGCGGGTAATCGGGGATCGGGTCGCGTGTGTATCGCTTTCATGTAGAACATGTTGGCGTGCGATTGTCTTGGCCTCGCCTCGCTGCTGTACTGATACAGGAACTTGTTGATCTGCGAGCTTTCCAATCGGTCTCTCACTTCGATCTCGCTCACTTCTAGACCCTGCCAACTGGCCTCGGTCGTGTGTTCTGGATAAACCTCGTGCAAAAAGCGAACTTTATTCAATTGCAGCTCCATCAGCACGTCGTGTCGGCGACCCGGACCTCCAAGTTCTTGCCAACTGGTGTGGATGCGTTTGCCGCTCTTTGACGACGTGTCCGTCAAAGTTTTGTATGTTGCCGTTCGCCTGTTCAAAAATATCGAAAATAGATTATTAATGATTACGATCGTTCGCCTTGACGTATTAACAAAGAACAAAATCCGTAAAAAAGTTTTACCCACCTTTTATCTTGATCGCTCTCGAAATAAACTACATGCCGAGTCTTCGCGCTCGGCGGTTGCTGGTGTTGACTCTCGGCAAAGTCCTTACCACCGTAAATGTGCCAGATAAGCGTAGCCTCGCGAAGCCGATAGCGCAGTACTGGATTTGGAAATTGTTTGGGTGGTTTCAGCAAGTCCCTCTTACTAAGCGGCACGGAGAAATGATTGTCGACTATTTTGACGGATTCGTGACTGAGCCAGCGAACCTCCGGCACGCCGTGAGCCGGTATTATTCCAACTCCAGCTTCTTCGCCCAGTATGCAAAAGTCCTCGTCCGTGTCGTCGGAAGCCGAAGCTGCCACAGTTGCTGGCTCGTCTTCCTGATGCTGTTGCTGAAGATGTTCCTCTTTTCCTCGCGACGCATCAGTGCTCGTCGAACCTTCAGATTCGCCGCCTCTGTCCGCTTTGGATTGCTCGTCCGGGAAGAAGAACACTTCGACCTGTTGCTGCTGCTTGCCTCTTTGAGAGCTTTTTTTCTGCGACTCGGAATTGGCACTGCCTTGGCCGTTGGCGGATTCCTCCATAGCCTCCTCCATCAAACTGTTGACGCGCTCGACTTGGCTTTTGCTCAGCAAATTAACGCTTTCGTCGGGAAGAAGGGTTTCATCGGGTTGCTGTTGATGATGGTGAAGGAGATGGTGTTGCTGTTGCTCGGAATCCGGAAAATCGGCTTCCTCCGGGGAAAGAGTGTGCTCTCGATACTTGGGATCGAGATCACCGTCGCTCGCGAAGTAGGTGAGCAATTGCATGAGCGCTCTGCCCGAGTCCGAACAGGTGCGTATATGAAGGACGTTGTTACTCGCGCGCAAGTCGACGCGAGGAGCACCACCGCACTGTCTCTCGTTTAGTCGCAACGACAGCTCGAACAGACCCAGCTCCATTACGCACACGTAATCGCGTTTGAGATCGAGCTTGAGTTGAGATTGTGGCTGCACCTTGTCGGTGATAAACAGTCCCAAATCTTCGGCGATGAAGCGCAGCGTCGATGTGTTCGTTTGAGCGGCTATGTTGCTCGACACACTAAAGTTTCCCAAGCTCACGAACGACCTCAGTGGCAAGTGAAGAGGCCTGCCAGAAAAAGATGAGCAATTTAATGTAATCAACTATTTAAAGCCTTCATTAATTTTTTCGACAGTTCGATTGATTAAGAATTCAACTCGTTTGTTTGGATGAAACAAAAAATAAAAGTATGATTTTTTGCAAGCTTACGAAAAAGAAACATCTATTGATAAATCAATAGTGTACCTGTAATCAATGGCACAGTCCCAAAGATGAACGTGAAGCTCAGTCAGTATTCCTGGCGGGGTGTATCCAGCGACGGGGTGATCAATCACATCCAAACAATCGCTCAACTGGCTGAACCACGAGGTCTGACTGCTGGTCACTCGGTGGTTAAGGCTCGCTTGACTTAGACTTACTGCCACTTTGAAAGTCTATCCCAAAAACTTATTAACATCTATCCAACAAAATTCAAAGAGATAAAGAAAATTAATCGAACCTTTATTCGATGAGTCTGATGAGCAGATTGAATGCTGACCGCCACCGAAAGCATGTCCTTTTGTACATCAGAAACTATTTGAGCCGAGGGTTCAGTTCGATAAATCGTTCGCAAACAATGCTTGGGTATGATGCTGTTGATGGAGCGCAAGGGAGGCGGTTGCGTTGAGGCAGCGGTCATAGAGCCGCAGTGATAGAGCGCAAGCTCCCTAGCCATGACGCAAACGTAACCGAGGTTCTCGTCGCTCTTATATTCCGAGACGGAGAACACGAGAGCATCGTCGACTCGCAGTACAACCTCGCCTTGCTGACCTGGTATTACTTTGCGCTCCGAATCTCTCACTGGGCTGTACATGGTCATCAAACCCTGTCCGATACTCAAGCTCACAGTCACTTTACTCTGTCCGTGTTGTTGTTGCTGCTGTTGTTGCCGTCGCTGACCCCTCGAGTCGCCGATTCTTAATTTGCTGTGCCTACTGTTGGGATTCGCAGTCGCCGAGTAGAACAGACTATCAGCTGGACCTCGTCGTTGCATATCTGGGTCCGTGTCCAAGTCGTCGTCGTCGTCGGTATCCGAGTCCGAGTCGTACTGGATGCCACTCTTGCACATGCTAAATCTATAAAATTCATTGATAATGATGACGGAGCGTTATTCGCATTTGATCAATTTTATAAATGCAAACTAGAGAGGAACCGTCAAAGAATATTCACTTTGGGTAAATCGACGATTCCTGCAGTAGCAAATCGCAGCCGAGAGTGTTCGATTCTGCGTTTGCGGTCGCAGCAGCGGCACGTCGACACGAGGCAGCAGCTGCAGGATACCTGGGCTTCGGAGCGGATGACTGCCACAATAGTAAATCGGTGTTGAATCTATTGTAGATAAGCTCGTAGAGGTGCTTCGAGGGTATTTGCAGCGAGACACAAGGCAGTCCAAGTTCCACCTGTACCCTGGCGCTTTGTGTCGCCTCCTCGATGAACTCCGTCATCTCCTGCCTGCTACCCGGAATTACCAACTCTTCGCCCTCTCTGAAACGTTAATGTAAGCGAAATTCGAATCGAATCGAATGAACAATAGTCAATTCTGCTGAAATTACGTACCTGATCTCGGTATTGGTCGGTTGCGGCTGAGGCGGCGGCATCCTCGACTCGCCAGCGTGTTTCGGGTGCGGCGTATCAGACTCGTGGATGACGCGTTTCGAGCTAAACGGCGATGGCTGTTGTCTAGCTGGTTGCTCGAAGGAGTGTTCCTCATTGGCGGCAGCGGCAGCGGCGGCGGCAGCTACCGTTGTTTCGAGCTCGAGCTCGCCTTCGCTGCTGTCTTCGAGGGGGCCTTGACCGAGTTGCTGAGGGTAGATTGTGAGCACAATCCTCGGCCAGCCGAAGCCCTCAGCGTTACCCTCGTCCGCGCTTGCTTTTGCAATTCCCAAGGCCACGTCCGAGTCAGCCTCGGTGTAAGCAAGTAGCACCTGTCGGCCGTGCAGTTCGTATCGTGACATGTACCTTGACTGTGAGTCCAAGTGGATGCGTAGTTTTGCGTCCAGTAGTTCAAGACTCGCGTAGTCTTTGCGAACCGAACGCCTCCACCAGGCCGCGCGGCCCATGTCGTGAGCTGGCCTTAGATCCGGGATGGGGAATCTGTCGGCAAGATACAAAGAAAATCAGCATGGTTATTCTTTGATCGACACGTTGTTTCGAGTATATAGAATGAATATTTACCTTAGATTGATTAGGCACTTTGAGGCTGACACTTTCACCTCCGTACGTGATTCCGGCAGTGACGGGCTTTCGACGGCTTGATAAAATAGACTCTGCTGGCTCTACAAAGCAAATCAAGTGGCTCAGTCTTAAGTCTTGACACTTACTATCCCGATTCTATCATTAGCGAAACTTACCAAACTATTTCGTGGGCCTACACCCGACGAAGATGCCGCTGCGACAGGATTGCTCGAAGCCGATACGCACACAGGATGTCGATTCAGCAAACTCGATATCCTGTCGACTATGCTAATGTCCAATTCACCTTGACACGGTTCCAGCGTTATACTGTAAATAAGATAATGTGCTAATTAGTCAAAGCGTGCTCAATACGTAGCGTGGCTTACAAGCTCCTTTTTATTCTCTCTCTATCTTTCGACTTACTCGAATTCCGTACGAGGATGGCAATACTTGGTCGTTTGGCCGTGTCTCACCGCTTTCTCCGTGTGGCTGAATTTCATTTGGAAGTCGGTTCTGTTGGAAAAGCCACCGGATGCTGGTGTGCTATCGCGAACAAAGCTGAGTAGTTGAATGACAGTGGCATCGGGAGCAACAGTACCTGGACCACTTGGCGTCTCGAATAGGCACTCTACCACTTCTAAACTGGCCAGCGTTAGTTGACCAGACATTGAGGAACGCTGACCAGTTGTTTTCTCGCTCGCCTCGATTACCAACGGAGCCGCCAAAAGTCTAAAAGATAAAAATATTGGTTGCAAAAGGAAACTTTGTCGTTTTGAAAGTGTATCTACCTCAAGTGACTAAGCTGGCAAGACTCGGTCAAAAGCTCGGAAGCTCTTTCAAAGTCCTTGTTGCTATAGCCACTGGCAGTGATAATTCCCAGCTTGCTGAAAAATTCCTCGGCCGTAGTCTTCATTGCCGTGGCACTGGCTCTGGTCAATCCGTAGCCCTCGATACCGCTGGTCAAAATATCCTCGTGTAACAGAACCATTGCCACCGAGGCAAGCCGCAAATGAAATTGCGAGGTCTCGGCCGACTGATCGTCGGTGCTGGAAGTTCCATGTCTGTGTGGCTTATGCTGTTTCGCGGCTGAACTCGCTATTGAACTCTTGGAACTGACGCTGCTAGCCGACAAACTACCCTCCATGCTCACGTTAGTGCTGCTTATCGAATTGTTCATTGACGATACTCCGGGCGGTCGCATTGGCAAAAATTCGTCCTCGTTGTCCGAATCGTCCAGCGAAGCCGTCGACCATCCGTGCGTGTTTCTCAAATCCTGTTGAAATGAAAAACACATTGAAATACGTAGCTGACGCAAATCGCACGAAAGCTCACCATTGTTTTCAAGCCTTGTGCAGGATTTATTTGATTTAAAAGTTCTCGCTCTACCCTACTAAAGTCGCTCTTGACCATTGGTTTCTCACTGCAGTGTTGCCTCGGTGCAACGTTACTCACGTCCTCCATGTCTGGCGATGCGAGGCCCTCCATCAATTCCATCAACGCGTGCACTTGTCGCGGACTCAAAAATAACGTGAGTGAGCCCATAGTTATGATTAGTTCTACCTAGAATTTACATGACTCACGTTAAGTTCAATATATTAACAAATCAATAATTGTTATATAAGTACAACGTACCTTAGGACCTGGGATGCCTTCACCCTGTTTTAACTTTAAACGAATTTCTTGTCGTCCCGACAGTTTGGCGAACGTTATAGGATTGTTCAATTCATTCAAGTTATTTAAAGTAGCGCTTTTTTCAGGTGGCGTCGGCATACATTGCGAAGGAGATATTTGCGCTGATGAAAATTGACCATCTGAATTCTTCAAATAAAAACAAATAATACATAAGCATTCATAGGAAATGAAGCCTAATTGAGACTAAAAAATATTCCATTAAAGCTGCTTGTAATACCTTGGAGTCTGGTGTGGATGCTCTACTGCTCAATATTATACTTTTTGAAAAAGTTCTGGCTTTCGATGGGAATTCACCTACATGAAATGTCACTCCCTCCAAGTAAAATCGTTTATTGCTAAATGCTGACACTACGTATCCTTTGGTTGCTTGATTTGGGTCTAGAGATGCATGTGATGGATCCGAACCAGCCTCATCGGAGTACTCCAAATTCTCTATGCGAATTTCCATGGCAACTCCAACAGCCGAATCAAGTGGCACATGTTCTAAACGTATCACAGTATGGAGAAATCGTATTTTCACTCTACACAGTACTGAAACAGAAGAATGAAACTGTAAATAAAGTCAAATTTAATGATGAGTTGCTTGTGTCAAGATAAATATTTAATTACTCGAGTCTATTGTCTGGGCAAATCTTTCAATTCCTTCCAATGGTTGAGAATTGCCAGAATTATTGGCATCTTGCTGCAAGCATTCTTGCGCCAGCTGCATACTAGATGTCATGGAGCTCCACATAGATTCAAACATGGAAGTTCCAGTTTCAGTCCTTTGTCGAGGCTGAACTGTCAATCTCAAACCAGTAACCTCGACATAACTTGCTTCGCTGAGCAGAGCTGACCAGGGAATACTGACAGACATCTCTTCAACGAACCCATCGACAAATTCTAATGGCAATTGTTGTTGCTCTCCCATTTCGTTTAGGGCCTAAGAAAAGAAACAAAACAAATGGTTGCTTTCTAGAGGATGGAGCTGTCGTCGTCTGTGCATGCATAAATTATTATAGTAGACAAACAAAAAATTGCTCAATTCAAACGAAGAAGACGAGCGTCGACAAAAGAATAAAATTGCATAAATTAACACGGGTTAACGACGTCGAGGGACAGGTCGGATTGGGTGGGGAGGGGGCGCGGAACGCGAGGTGAATATATTTCGCGATAGCGCCCGAGACAAAGACAACACGCAGAAAGAGAGCCTGGTGTTGTTGCTTTTTCTCTCTTACCTGTACGTCGAGACTGACATTGGTGACCCGACCTGTGCCATTGTACAGATCGACGGTCAACTGGTCGAGCGTCAATTTTTCCTCGAGAAATTGACCCAGGTAGCGTTGCAGCAGATACCTGCAGGCACGCTTTTTTATCGTTTCGGACCATGGTAAACAGCCTATCCACGACATTGGTGTTGACTGTTGAGGAGCAGCGACTACTCACTCCAGAGACTTCATCTGAAATCTGAAATAAAAGCGTTCCAAAATAATGAGACGAGGAAAACTCGACGGAAAAAATGAATGTGTAGTCGTCGTCGTCGTCGTTGAACTCTCGAGTCGTGGGAGCATTCGCTCGGGTTCACTCTTTATAGCTAAGCACACACACACAGTCCGCACTAACTACAGCCGACGCGCAGAAAGAGAAAATGAAGAAAAGAGCGAGCGAGATGGAAAGTGAGAGAGGGAAGGAGGGACATGGAGAGAGAAAGAGACAAACACAAGGATAAACGCGAGGAGCGGGGCTGCCAAACAGCTGATACACACACTCCACACTCGTTGCGAAGCCAACGAGCACGTGTCATTCTCTTTCTCTCTCCTTTTCTTTCTGTCTATCCTCTGTCACGCTCTCGGCTCTTAACACAAACGCGACGCCACGAGTCTTTTTTACGCATGAGTTGGCGATCTTTTCGTTACTGTTCGTTACTCTGCGTCGATCACTTCGTCGCCTTATAGCATTTTCATCGTGCCGTTTGTTTTGTGATGAAAAACGGTGTCGAGATGAGAGAGAGAGAGAGAGAGAGAGAGAGAGAGAGAGAGAGACGACGCACAGCTGGGCTGGCAGTAAATATATACAGAAATCAGCTGATACCTACTTTATCTCCGTCCCTTCCCCCTCGTCAATTGAAAGTTTTAGACATCCACAGCGACTTCCTATACCTTTATCGCGTTTTTGTTGTTTTTTTTTCTCTTCTGAAACCTAGCACGGTTTCAGTCTACAATATGACTCATGGTATGACTGCACTAGGTACACTCACGCTCTCTCTCTCTCTCTCTCTCTCTATCTCTCTATCTCTGTCTGCCTGCTGCAGCATGGCTGCAGCAGTGCATTTTGCTCTCTCTCTCCCTTCTCCTCATCAGCTACATATACCATATACTAAGCATTCATTGAAAATATCCTTTCACGCTTCTATCATATTCAATTATTCTCTCGTAAAAATTGAAAATTAATGATGATTGTTTTGCTTACGTAAAACGCACACTACTATATGTGTATATTTACGACGATACAATGTCGTCAACAGGCCCTCTCGCCTTTGTCATGCGTGCTGCTCTTTGTGTGACTCGAATATATATTTCTCTTGCATATCACTTTTGCTTGACGAATTGCCTCGAGCTCTATGATTATTCTTATTTTCCCTTAAAATTATTAGCCATTACACACTATACTATAGAAGCTATTATCACGTCTATTTTATCACGAATATTTTTGCCAGCATCCACCGCGTGTTTAGAGGTATAGATAGGTATCGAACTAGCGACTGTCTGATTCGACAACGACAACAACGAATGGACGAAACGGCAACTACAAAATACGCATATATATATATACTTGAGCACGTTTATACTGTTTATAGGCGTTACTGCGCATCTCATATATAAGTGAGTGGTGATGTGCTGATGTGTGTGCGTACACAGCGTATGATTGTGTGTAATATATACATATAGTGAGACAGAAAAACACACACATACGCTTATTGTCTGTTACTGATCATCTGTTGATTTCACACATTCTCCGATTCACGGTTCACTCCCAAAAAAGAAGTCTTTCTACCTATAAGTATCTTACTCCGTTCTTTCTTTTTCGTCAAAATATCAAATGCGGCTTAATATTAGTAATCATTCTTATACTCACTGTGACTCATCGCAAGGAAATAAAATCAGTGTGGATTGACAACAGTCACCCGCAATTATCTCTCTTCCAACTTCTGCAACGTTCCAATAACGATTGGACTTTGCAAATGTCTTTGCTCCGACAAATATCGCAATCAGTGCCCGAATAGGTACGTAATTTGTTTTCATAATTAGCGATATCAACAGTTTTACGTGTGATTTGATCTGTGAAAATGGGACAACAATACGCTAAGATCTTTTCATAACCTCAAATATTTATTACAGATAACAATAGCGTTAGCAATCATTTTGCCGAAAGATTATTACAAAAGAGAGTAATTGCCAGTCAACGCCGCTAACATGGCAATAACAAATCTCTTGCTGCTCAGCCAGATTGCTGGATATGTGGTTGCTCTCATTCTGTCAATATGCATCATTGTGCCAATGAGCTTGCATCAAGATGAATTCAGGTAACAATTGCGTTAATTGTTTTGTATTATAAAATCGCGAGATTTAATCAAGGTGCAAACAAAATTCATACATCATATCCTGTCTTTAGGGGTCATTGTCTGCTATTTTCAACTGGCACTTGGAGAGAAAGTGACGCACAATTTGTAGCCAATTGGGCATCGCAGATGTACTGCAACTATGCTATATTTGTTGGATTGGTACTCTTTATAACTTCAGCCATACAAATTTACCGTTTGTCCATGCTCATGTACAAAGGAGAAGACAGTTCCTTCTTGTCTGCTTTCATTGACGTTATAACGTCTGTCTTCCTAACTAGCATTACGCTAGTTGCAGCATTATTCATAACGCTAGGATTTATGACTTGGTGCAAGTGTATGACCAAAAGATTTCCCTCTTGCGAGCTGGCTGCTGGCAATGACATTGACAAGGAGGACAATATTGACACAACTGGCTTCCACATTGAATTAGGTGCAGCACAATTTGGAACATGGAGTAGTTTGTCTGTTTGGGTAGGATTGTCAGTATTTGCAACATTAAAGCTGCTTCGATACCATCAGTTGGAGAACATGAAAGTTTCCATGTACAGAGAGAGACAGAGATTGATCGAAGCAGCAGCTAAAGCCGGCACCAGCCAACCTCCGGAAATCAATTGAATCTCACGTTGACGTATTGTTATATGTTTGTTGTAAGGATATAGAATTCAGTTATCTAACAAGACTTTACGTTGGCAATATTCTCTATAAAAAAAAATCACCATACATATGTACATAGTTTTAATATGCATATATATGTATACATGGATGTACATATATATATATATATATAATCATATGCGCGCGCGTGACTGATGAGTGTTTGTATAAATTTGTATGAAAAAAAAAAAGATTGTGAATCCGAGCTGTCGATTGAATAAACGCCAACATTAATTAACGAAGCACAAATTATGCGTGTTGGTTTTGTCAAACAGATACGAAAAAAAAAACAGAAAATTAAGAATCTAGAGAACGAGCTTGCAAACGCCAAGGCTGCTTCGTCGACTACCCTTGGGACAATTGCCATCCCTGCGATGTGGCGCGTCGATGATGACGAACGGCACGAGATCGGCACCCACGCACTCGAGTTGATAGGTCGTCTCGTTGACGTTGAGCACCTCGTCGACTTTGCAGGGACCACCTTTGGCGCGCAACGGATGGCAGATACCGCGATAAGCGACGTAGTCCTCTTGCTTGCAGGGATTCGACACGCAACTTGGAATCGTTTTGTTGGGCGCCAGGTAAACGAAGTGTTGCGGTGGACAAGGGCCGCGTTGAAAAACTTCGTGGCAACTGTCGTTTTTTGGGAAATAGACGAAACGCGGTTTGCAGTCGCAGACCCAAGCCGATCGGGGACCGTCGTCCGGCCACAGGAACATGTTTTCAGGACAGCCGCCGTCGTTTACCTTCAACGGTTTGCGCTCTGTTACCTGTTGACAAATTTTACCTGTTTATTATTGTCTATAACTTTGTGATACTAATCGGATTTCTACGTGTTGTGTTGTTTCTATATACTTGCCGGTTGACCGCCACTCACGTGGCTGTAGGATTCGTCGTCTTCAGGGAATATTATGTCCTGGCAACTGCATAGCGTTATCAACAGCGCCAAGTTACTGGCAATCACAACTATCTCCAGCAATTTTTCAACTTTTGTCTTCATCTTCTCTCTATATCAATTTTTTTTTTTCAAATACTTTATCTAATTGGCCTTTGCGCGCTCTTTCGCAATGTCACAATTGATTAACGTTTTAGTTTCTTTTCTTGAGTATCGCAGTCAAATCACAGCCTGAAATAACGATATATCGTGAATGATTTTTGAAAAAATTCTGATACACGCTGATTCGCTTTTTGAAAATTCGAGTGTTATTTAAAGAAGCGCGATGGTGCTCATGTCCGCGCGCTCCCTCGACTGAACGAAGGAGGAAAAATACGCGGAGAAACATCATGCAGAAGAGACAGAGAAAGAGAGAGAGAGAGACGCGCAGACTTTGCCACCGCGTGTCTGGAATAAATGACGACTGTAAATTACGACTTTCCCATATTTCTATGCTATACTCTTATCTCGTCCCCTCTCTTTTGCTCTCTCTCTCTCTCTCTTTTCACTCTCTGTTTCTCTCTCTCTCTCTCTCTCTCTCTCTCGTTTTCTTACTTACCTCTTTTTCGATTTTGCCATCAATCGCTGCTATAAAAATTTTTTAATTTGCTCCTCGCTTCGGTTCGAGTTTTTCTTGAAAACATACACATCTTTCTTGATAATCAGCTAAGTGAAAAGAAAAAAAAGAGGAAGTAATCTGGCCTTGAAATCTGTGCTCAAGGCAAACAAGAGCTGATCTCTGAGGCATATATAATATGCGCCAAATGGTCAAGAGATTTTTTTTTGCCTTTGCCCGACCAATCGCAACAACACGCCAAAAATTTACTTGATTTTTTTTTTCTTCATTTTTTCACGACACCCGTATATGTCTTGTTATCTTCTTCTCTCTTGACCTTAATTGACTCGCTCCGATTTTTATATCCAATAACTAATTTACTTGAATGCTGACATAATGAGTTCACGGTTTGTTTTTGTTGTTATTTATGTATCGGCAAGATTTTATTTCAGATTTAATTCTTTCCGTAGCCATAACATTCTGAATTTCTTACTTCAGATACTTTTATTGTCATATTATTATATGTCTATCAGTTAAAACATTAAAAGCTATTGGGCTCGAATGCGTCATTTTTATAATTTTTTTTTCATTTATCATATCTGTAAAAAAATATGAATTTCATTAAAAAATGGCTAAGGATTTCATCAGATAACTATTTATTTACAAGGAAGATTCAGAGCCTCCGAATCAACGAAATAATTTACATTCAGGTTTAACGTTTATTCGACGAAAAATATGAAATGTACTACTCGGTATTATATCTTACAGGCACACCTGTATTTTATGTAACATTTAACGTAAATGAAATTACAAGCGAATAATCGTAAAAATCAACAAAGCGCTTAAAAAGTCGTAGCGTAGCTGTCGTGTTTTCTAGCTACTAAATTATTCTGACTTCTTGATTAAAGTAGAATAATGTAAAAATTAATGTAAAAAAATCATTAAAAGGGTTGCTCAAAAATCTTGTTTTAAAATCCCTTTGAGTACAGCGTCAATTACTCTTAGATGTGCGATGAGTCAAATCGAATATTTTTCAAACTATATATACTTTATGAATGAATATTTGCAAAATATTTACAACATACGTACGACCAAACAGCAAGGAATACCCATGGGTTATTCCTAGGAAACGTTATGTTGATTTTTTATTATTGAGAGTCATTTGAAATTTTGGAAAACTTGTCTGTCAATCTAAACAAATTATCAAATTTAATTTTGAAATATTAATAAACTCGTTGGCCTTATGCTGTAGGTGTAATTTGCACCTTGCAAAGTAAAAAATCTACTTTAAATTTACTTATTTAAACTTGATATAAACTAACTAGTCGACTGTCACAGATTTAAGAGATTAAAAATAATTCTAATTTCCTGCAAGTAATAATGATTAATTTTGGTTGAAAATAATAATACGTCAGTGAAGACGAAACTTCTCGATCTAAGCACAATAAAAATCTTCTAATTTGATATATTTATCTACGAAAATTATTAAAAACTAAAAAATGTTAGTGTTTCTGAGTTGTTGCGATTTGTTCTGTAAGATCCTTCGAAATTCGAAATATTAGTCTTCAAAAATACGAAATTAAAATTCTTGAGCTAAAGTTTTCACGTTCCTACAATAAACATCAATTCGGTTAGATGTTACAGCTAAATATAATTAAAAGTTTTTACCTTTTGCTTCAGTTCCAAAAGCTTAAAACGATATATACGGCTACGTGCTATTAATTCTTTTTAATGTGGTCAATTGCTTGCAATTTTGTAAATGTAATCTTTTATTTTCAAAGCTGTAGCCAGAATAAGTATAAAGTATAAAACGCTATTTCCAATTTCAGCTTTCCGAACTCACTACAATGTTTAAAACTTTATACTTGAAAACTCTTAATAAATAACAACCCTTACTATATTCAAAACGCCGATGAAAAAATCTTGTATGTATATATTAAAAATAATTTTCAAACGCATCTGACGCGTCCGCGTTAAAGTTCTCGTTCTCGTCCTAGCCCTTGAAAACTCGCGGAGGACAACTTATATATCCGCAAATCCATCTCCATGCGCAAATCGATCATCACAATCCTGTTTGCTCTGCTTAGAATTTAGAATACGTCTGCTATATTACACTATTACAGTCGGCACTAAGTATAGGTATAGCAGTGTGGCCGGTGACACCTGCTCGGTCGCTTCTGCTCTGATACACATATTGTTAGTATACACAAGTTGACCTATTTTCTTAAAAATTCCAGTCGTCGTAATCAGCACTTGATTTTTTTATCTAATCGATTAATCTGAGTGTATAACCTAAAAAGTTGACTAAAAAATCGATTGCAATAAGAACCAGAATACTGGCAAGTTTTTTAGCAAACTATTTACTTACAATCAGTAATTGTCCCAAATAACCTTGGATTTCATACTCTCTCTTTTCTTACCGTGAACGCCAGTACAAAACGTTTTTACCTTGTTTCATACACCTTGCATTCTTTATTTTTGTACAGTAGACTGAGTAGTGTAGAAAGCTAATGTTGCATTAGAACTCGCTTATTCTTACAAGCAGTATATAAATAATTTGAATTTGAATTACGTAGAATCCATGTGATATATCTGATTATTATATAGACAACTCGAACTTATTTTTTTATTGATTTTCTTTTGTACAGATATCTCAGAAATTTTGTAAAGATGGCACAAAGTGGTGCTCTTCTAACTCGCTTAGTTGCCTCATCTGTGACAGCGGCAACAAAGGCTGGTAAAATTATAAGAGATGTCATGAGCAAAGGTGACTTAAATATTGTTGAAAAAGGAAAAAACGATTTACAAACTGAAGCAGACAGATCAGCTCAAAAATGTATTGTTACATCTTTGAGTCGTCAGTTCCCCAATGTTACAATTATTGGTGAGGAGGGAGCTTTGAATGGTTGTGAGGTACCTTCTGATTGGGTTGTGTCTGATATGGATCAAGAGGTATTGAAAGTAGATTTACCAAGTGACCTGAATAATGTTGACGTTCAAGATATTTGTGTATGGGTAGATCCACTGGATGGTGTGTCTTCAGTTTTATTGTTATAATCAATGAAGTTAAAATCTATTTATCCATTTCAAACTAATGTTAGTATATAAATTTTACAGGAACTTCAGAGTACACTCAAGGACTCGTGGAACATGTAACAGTATTAGTTGGTATTGCTATAGGAGATAGAGCAGTTGGTGGTGTTATTCATCAACCATATTATAAAAATTCCGAAAGTGATTCATTGGGAAGAACCATATGGGGTATCGATGGTGTAGGAGTAGGTGGTTTCAAACCAATAACACCAGCTGAAGGAAAACGTATCATTACTACAACCAGGTCCTACTTTATGATCTTATATTTAATCTTGTTCCAAAATAAAATGAACACATTTTTTTATTTATGGTTCAATAAAAGATGTATCCATTTAAATAGATTCATTTTTCTAGGTCTCACTGTGACAGTACTGTGCAAGCTGCCTTAGATGCCTTGAAGGCTGATGAAATTCTTAGAGTTGGAGGTGCAGGACATAAAGTAATGCTTTTTGCCAATTTTTTATATCCTTGCAATAAAAAGAATGTATTATCAAATTAAACTTTGATTCAGGTGATGCTTCTGTTGGAGGGAAAAGCTCATGCTTATGTATTTGCAAGTAAAGGTTGTAAAAAATGGGACACTTGTGCTCCAGAAGCTATTTTACATGCTGTAGGAGGATGCCTCACTGACCTTCATGGTCAAAGATATTCATATAATGCCAAAGTAAGCTATCCTAATACAGGTGGAGTTTTAGCTACAGCTCCAGGTCAACATCATCAATGGTATCTTCAACGCATTTCAAATGAGATAAAACAGAGACTTGTATGAATTCTGCCTTTATCAAGACAAATGTACATATTATGCATAAAAACATACACCATGTTTATAATAAAATGTTACATTGAAAAAATCGTAGAAAAAACAAATTGCTGACACTAATTGACCTACTTAAAACGCTAAACATTAAACCGATAATTAAAAAAATCATTCCCATGTGCATTATGCTGTTGAGTGATAATGTACTATTATTACATTACAACTTAGACTTTAATAAAGCTCGTAATTCTCTCCTGAGTATTTTTCCACTCGGATTTTTTGGAATGCTATCTAAAAACCTAACTCCACCTCGAAGTCTTTTTTGGTTTGACACGCGCTCTGAAATAGAGACAGAGTAATTATTGAAATTTAAATTCTAAATTGGGAAATTGGGTTGTATCTGTTAAAAAATGCGTTTGGATAAAGCTCACCATTAACATACTGTTGAACATCTTTGGCAGTAATTTTTGAATTTGGTTGTTTGACAACAAAAGCTATTGGTAATTCACCAGCTTTCTCATCTGGCAAACCAACAACAGCAGCATCTTTGATGTCTGGATTAGACAGCAAAATAGCTTCAAGCTCGGCTGGTGGAACTTGGAAACCTTTGTACTTGATGAGTTCTTTCAAACGGTCAACTATATAAAAAAATCCTTCCTTATCATAATATCCAATATCCCCTGTGTGTAACCAGCCATCTTTATCTATTGTTGCAGCTGTTGATGATGCATCACCGCAGTACCCTTTCATGATCAAATCACCCTTGAAACACAATTCTCCTCTACAGTTAGGGCCCACTGGTTCATCAGATATTGGACCAGTCTCATCCACAGCTACAATTTTAGCTAAACAATATTAACAATGTATTGAAGAATGGACTTACTAATGTTGGGCGTTTGGTATTCATTTTTTATATATATTAGACATACCTGATACTCCAGCTACTAATTTTCCAACACTACCTGGTTTATCACAATTCTCTGGTACTTTTAGTACAGACAAAGTGGTTTCAGTCATTCCATATCCTTGCCTAATCTCAATATTTTTTAATCGTTTCTTAACTGTTTGCTCAACGTTACGCGAAAGGGGAGCTGCTCCACACCATATGATTTTTATTGATGACAAATCATATTTATCGACTAGAGGATGTTTGGCCAAAAACACCATAAGTGGTGGCACAAGTGATAGAACTTCAATTTTATACTGCTGCACAGTTTCCAAGAAAGCTTCTTCTTCGAAGTGAGAAAAAACAATGGCAGTACCTCCAGCAATGAGTCCCATAAGAAGCACAGTAAAACAGTAAGCATGAAAGAAAGGTAGTAAGCAGATAAGAACTTGGCCGGAACTTGCCATTCCAACTGATCCATCTAGCATATTTTGCATATTGGTTAAATAATTTTTATCGCTGAGCATTACACCTTTTGGTAGGCCAGTTGTTCCACTAGAGCACAATATAGATACTATGTGACTATTCACATCAACTGTCGTTACTTGGAATTGAGCTACTTCTTTGTCTGGAATTTTAGCAACCAAGCCATCAATTGAAACCACATTTTTGATGTTGGGATCATCAAGTAATAATATTATAGTTGGCCTCCAATCTAGTTTTTTTACGTAACTATTTACAGATTTAAATATCATTGGGGAAACAAACAAAAATTTTGGTTTGGCAATGTTGATGGCATGTAGAAATTCTCTCTCTGAGTACATAGGATTGAGTGGACAAATAGTAGCACCCACATACAAAGTTGCACATATCATACTGGACCAACCCAAATTGTTTTCACTGCAGATGGATATTCTATCGTTGACCTGTATTCCATTATTTCTCAAGTATACAGCCAACTTGCAACTTTTTTTGAGTAAATCTTTGAATTTCAATTGCTGGCCAGTTTCTTTTTGGATCTGTAAATTAAAATATCATTTTTCATTACTCTAAATTAGACTTCTTTCAAAATGATTATTTATAACGGTTGTAACAAAATGATAAGCAACTAAAAATAATCAGAAATAAAATTTTACTGTAAGTTCTTTTAGCATGTCTTACTTGCGCAACTTGTTCGTCAGAAGCGGTAATTTGGTCGAAAAGTAATTTTCCGATTGTAGTTCCGTCTGGAAATTCAAAAAGAAACGGTGGCCCGTGCAAAATATTGCGATGGTCCTTCATATTTTCGACGACTATCACTTTTATACTTTACTTTGTCAAAGCTTTAAAAAATCACTTTGCTACGAACATGAGCCGACAGCGTCAACAGGAAAGGTCTTCTTTAAAAAAAACGAATCAAATGCACGAACGACACGACAATTCTTCAACGCAGCATGACGCTGCAGAACTTATAAAGTTCAGACTTGACTCTGCGATTAAAAGGATAAAGTCAGTATTGATAAGCTGATAATTTACTACATTATATATACATATACATATATGCGTTGCTTATAAAAATTCCTACCGTGCGCACAGCAGACGACCACTCTCAAAATCCGGCACAAACTGTCTACAGCCGCCCAAGCGTTTCCGTTGCTCGAGTACTGTCGCAAGCACAGCTAGTTATTTACTCAATGACATAAGGCTTCTCATCTCAAAAGAAGCGAAGAAATTTATCATATTGAAAAGCTTTGAGTTGTAGACGCGAACACTTTACCAAATTAACATTTGTATAACTATTTGTTATCTGGTTGAGAACCGGTTCTTTTCACATAGTCGTGTTAGTTACGTCCATCCATCTTACACATCTTATGTGTACACAAAACAAAACCTTGAATGTATGGGTGCCGTCGTGCATTATGCAATACTAGTGCCCCTATAGCGATTGTTAAAGACACTATGACTAAGGTTTGATCATTATCTTATGGTCAAATGTATGGATGTAGGTAAATACTAGCAATTTTGCCGAGGGTGTAGGCTGTTGTCACCTAGAGTAATAAAGAAAAATCGATATCATCCATTTCAATCGCTCTGAGCCATATGCCTACCCCCACAACCCCGTTGTAAGGGCTCGTTCGACGCGGTAAATTCAAAAGTTGAAGTATACTCGATTCAATATATTGTCATGATCGACTTTTTGTTGCATGCAAAGTTAAGAGTGAAAAGTTTGAATAGACAAGAAACAAATGTATGTGTGAGATTTCATTTGCTCAAGTTTTATTTTAACAAAACGTGTTTACATCATCATGTTTTTTATTTAGCAAACTTATAATATATGAAAAAACTTTCGACGATCATAGCACAAAATTTGTACGTTATTATCAAAGTATTGATTCTACCGAATCAACGGGAATTTACGCTCGGTTTACATAGCTACTTACTACTAAGCAAAAAGTAAAAAAAAGGTCATGTATAAAAAAAAACAAATCACTTTGCTTTATTCAGCTTAAAGTTTTTACAAGTTTGAAAGTAATGTAGTTGAACGCGCTACATTATATAAAATACAACAATGCACGAGCCAATGGTACGTGTCGTTCCACGCCTAGTGCTTTCTTACTTTCTTCTCAATCAGTATAAAATTCAGATATATGTATTGAGCCGTCTGTTTTTTTTTTAATTTGCGGCGATGGATTTTTTTCATGAACTACAAAATTTTTTTTACTCGTCTATTTTCTTTCCGTGACCAATGCTGTTCATAGTTTTTAGTGAAAAGATCTTTTGTTACTGAGCAACGAGGTGGATATTAAATCATTATTGTTAGTCTTCTCTTTGTTACAAAATCAAAACATAATAAAATAATGTAGTCTTTGAATCATTAAATGTACTTTTTTTACATTGTTATTCTCTCTTGGAATTTGACTCATTGTTTTGTTGTGGAACCACTTTAAGTTTACGACAGTATATAATTAATATACTTTTTAAATGAAAGGCAAATTCACAACATTCACATTGAGCTTTCTTTTTTCATTGTTTCTGTTGCACTATAGAAGAAACAAAACTCGAATTCTACTGATAATAATCTACGCATGAAAATTACATTATATCGCTATTAAAATTACATTGGCATCAATTTATGATTTATTCCAATGATCCCTATCATCTGTACACGAAATTTGTACAAGTCCTTTTACGCCTATCGTGCGCACTGAAACGTATTTACATTTTTTATAATATTTAAACTTGAATTGATTGATTTCCACCGTTTATTCTGTTTTTCGCTCTGATGTTATTTCGAAAATTTGATATTTCATGTGAGGCTGTATAGCGAGTTTAACGAGTCACGGCAGTAGTTTTGACTGTCTATAACAAATACACTAAATTACCGTGTTTTTTTTTTGTTTTTTTTTTTATGTATATCTTCTCACGTATCGCTTCATACTTTGAAAAGTTTCTGAAGGTGACTAGATTTATCTCTCGCATTCAATTTTTCACTTTACATCTGTTCGTCCAATAATTCTTGGATTTGTTCGGGCATATCCCATATGTGTAAACTTTTGTCTTTGCTGCCAGCAATTATCTACAAACACAATCAAGGCGTTGAATATTTCAAATTAATGTCAAAATTGTAACAAGCAAAATCAAAATTTTATACCTTTCTATCAACTAATTCCATGCTCAGCAACATATTTCCAGGTCCAGGTATACTACATACGAGATTATGGTTCTGGAAGAAAAAGTAAAAATTGAAATAAAGTAATCTGCAAGAGTCGGTAGAAAATGAAGACAAATCGTGATGGGAAAATGAGTTTTCTTACCCTGGTATCAAACACGTAAATGTTGCCGTCGTAACAACCCGCAAAAAGTAGGCCCTTGTGCAAACACATGCAAACGATGCCAACACTTGCGTCGTAATGAACTATTTGCTCGCCGGTCTGAAAATAAAAATACAAAGGGGATGCTTTGAATGATGAACGGCTGAGGTATGTAACTGAAAGTGAGTTGAGTAAAATTATAAATAGCAATAACTCACGATAAAGTCGAATACTGGAATGGACGTACTGCTGGTGCCGCAATAAATAAGACTATGGTTTCTCAATAGGCTATAAATAGTGTAATTCTTTTGGCCACTGATTGTTCTTAGTACAAGTCCGGTCATGGCATCTCGGATGGTGAGCTTTTGATTGCGCGAAGCCACCACAAGCACTTTCCTCGCGCCTTCGTTCGTTGCTTTGAGGGCCATCACTGGTTTCTCCGATGACTGAATAGAATCTGGTTTGAGGGCGCCCAGCTGTCGAAAAAAGTAATGCATTAATAATCGCCCAAAGGGAATAATAGTTTACAATTAAAAATGAGTGCTTTATCCATACATTTACATTGAAACGAGAAATACTTCCGGATTTTGTGCCAATGAAAATTGTACCCCAAGCTTGATCCATACACTGAATCGGACTGTTGATCTCACTTATCTGCATTTCCAAGGCAGTCTGTAAATTCCATTAGTAATTAATTAAAATTGTCAATTCTGATTTGTCTGAAAAGTGACATAAATAGCATCATATTAGCATTTCTTACCCTGATATTATAGCAACGTAGACTACCATCTAACGAACCGGAGTAAAGCAATTCTTTTTTCGCATCTCCGCTGTCGATGCGAGCTATGCAAAGGCATGTTACTGCAGCAGTGTGTCCACTAAAGGTATTTATCAAGTGATTGGACGATGCGTCGTACTGATAGACTGAACCATCGTTACTTGCTGCCAAGAATGTATTCTCGAAAACCTATAAATTCCAGGCAATGTTTTTTTATTTATTATTTGTTGTAGATAAAATAAACTATGATTTATAATATCTTGGCTTTATTTTACCTTGATGTTTAATATTGGACCATTGTGATGATCGTATTCAATCCTTGCGGGCGTTTTATCGTCATGTTGCAGATGAGAAGTGGCTTTATCAGTCTCAGTATTGTTAGATTTTGTTGGAATGATCATTTTTTCAACCACAACTTGTGCTTCAATCATTGATCTAGGTAAAATATGACGATAGGTGTGTCCCATCTCTATCGGCTCTGCAGGTAGAGTAGAAACGTTCACGTTGTTCACGACAGAGGCAGCCGCCTTTTTGATTTCTTCGATCAAGACGATTTCCGATTCTTCTATCGTCTCTTGGAATGCTTTCAGAGAACTTATTTCTTCGATGTCGTTGTCTTCGTTAGATGGAGAAAGTTCAGGCTCCTGCATTTGTTCGCTTAGATCAGCATTCTCATCGTTATTGCCAATATTGCTGATGTAAATTGGATGCTCGTCTACTACTTCGATGTCCGATTCTTCGATTTCAACAATTTGTTCTCTTTCTGAATCTGTTACCTCACTGATGTGCTCGGGCTTTTCTTCAGACTGACCTATTTTCGAACCATCGTTGCTAGAACTTTCTTCGTGTTCATCAGATTGCATGATATCTATTTCGGGATCCACTTTGTGCATCGAATCGGGCGAACTCACTGCGATGGGATTGATTTCTTCATTGTCATCAACACAGATAGGTTCTGGAATATTCTCTTCGGATAGTGCTGACTGCTTTGAGTCTGATGAAATTTCATTCTTGCTGGTCTCATCTTTACTATCATTGACGATATCGCGTTGTTGAATACTCACTTCGGAAAGTACTTCTTTGTCGTTGGAGCAAGATGAGCTTTCTTTCTTGCTGGTATTATCTTCGCTGTCAACAACGATAGGAGGTTCTACAATGCTCTCTTCGGGTACTGCTTGCAGTTTCGAGTCTGATGAGCTTTCTTTCTTACTGGAATCATCTTCGCTGTCAGCAACACTAGTAGGTTCTGTAATGCTCTCTTCGGGTATTGCTTGCAGTTTCGAGTCTGATGAGCTTTCTTTCTTACTGGAATCATCTTCGCTGTCAACAACGATAGTAGGTTCTGTAATGCTCTCTTCGGGTACTGCTTGCAATTTCGAGTCTGAAGAGCTTTCTTTCTTACTGGAATCATCTTCGCTGTCATCGGCGCTAACGTGTTGTTGAATACTTTTTTCGGACGATGCTTTGCGCTTAGAGGCCGACGAGCTTTCTTTTTTACTGACCTCATCTTCACTGTCATCGTCACTAGCAATTCGTTGGACATTTTTTCCGGATAATGCTTTGCGCTTAGAGCGTGATGAACTTTCTTTCGCGCTGACATTATCTTCACTGTCATCGTCACTAGCAATTCGTTGGACGTTTTTCCCGGATAATGCTTTGCGCTTAGAGCGCGATGAACTTTCTTTCGTGCTGACATTATCTTCACTGTCATCGTCACTAGCAATTCGTTGGACATTTTTTCCGGATAACGCTTTGCGCTTAGAGCGCGATGAACTTCCTTTCATGCTGACATTATCTTCACTGTCATCGTCACTAGCAAGTCGTTGGACATTTTTTCCGGATAACGCTTTGCGCTTAGAGCGCGCTGAGCTTCCTTTCGTGCTGACATCATCTTCACTGTCATCATCGCTAGCAAGTCGTCGGATATTTTTTCCGGATAATGGTTTGCGCTTAGAGCGCGATGAACTTGCTTTCGTGCTGGCATCGTCTTCACTGTCATCGTCGCTAGCATTCCGTCGGATATTTTTCTCTGGTAATGCTTTGCGCTTAGAGCGCGACGAACTTCCTTTCGTGCTGACATCATCTTCACTGTCATCGTCGCTAGCATGCCGTTCGATAGTTTTTTCGGATATTGCTTTGCGCTTTGAGTCTGACGAACTTCCTTTCTTACCAGTACGCTGTCTATTATCATCGACACTAGAGCGCCGTTGAGCACTCGTTTCGGGAATGGCTTTGCGCTTTGAATTCGACGAACTCGCACGTTGGAGGAGATGAAGATTCCGGATTTTTGATATTCCCTTTTTCCGCAAAACACTAGACCTGACGTGAGCACTAAGTAATGTGTATTTGAGATCTGTCAGATGCACTTTGCAAGACGCTGCCATTTCTCTATCAACCTCCGAAATAGATAGTTTCCTTTTGCGTTTGTTCGTTCTTTCGCGGCCTTTTTTCGAGCGTTTTTCATTTTCCGATGCTTCGTTCTTCTGGGCCTTTTGTGTGCGAGCTCGTTTACGACTGGATGCAACACTTTCCCTGTCATCCGAGGTATCAGAGATTTTTCTCCTTCTACTGCTTGAGCTTGGTTTTTGATCAACCGACTCATTGCGCTTACGTTTTGTCTTGTTGTCTTCAACTGAACTCTCCGATTTCGTCTCGCTCTTCTTCTGCTCATTTTTCAATGCCACAGCTTTTTCAACGGAACTTTCTCTAGCAACTTTTGGTCGATGTTGGTCCTCGACGACTGCGCTCTTGGATTTCTCGGAGAGATTCTGCGACTTTGACTCAGCGACCGATTCAGCTTGTGATTCTTCAGGCTTAGGCGATGGATAATTCGAGCTACTTCCCATAGAACTACAATTGTCGACGACTTCCTTTGGCAGAGGCAAGCCTTCGTAAGTAAATGGCACCATATGCTCTTTAGTAACGATGCCGCCCTCTGATGGCAAATCAGTTTCAGTTTCAGTTGTTTCTTCAAGATTATCCAGGACAACGTAAGGAGAGCCTCCGTATGTGAATGAAGTTTCATCAATAATCATACTGACGAGAGTTTCTTTATCCATGTTTTTGCTCTCTTCGTCGCTTTCCTCCAATTCTGGTGTTTCTTTTTCTTTGCTAATTTCTTTGGTTTTTTCAATTTCGCGACTTTCTTCTTTACTTTCAGCGTTTATCTCAATTGACGCCTCCGAAATGTTTGCTTTGCTTTTATTCTTGCTGTCTGCATCAACCTCTTGTTCATCGTTACCATGCTCTTTAACCGTTTTTCTTGATGTACCATCTTTTAATTGACTCTCCGCCTTTTTGTCTAAACTAACATCAGATAGTTTATCTGTATCTTGTGTTGTACTGCTGGCTTTAGCAGCTTTCGCCGATTTTTCTTTCTGTTCGTCCTCAGCATTTGTATTTTTCGTTGATTTATCGTTTGCATTGTCACGGAAAGAAAATAAACTTGGATCTTCATTTTTAACGACAAACTCAATGGTTTCATCGTACCTTTTCAAAACTTCTTCCGACACGGCTTTGGATTTTTTTCCTCCTCGAGATGGAATTTCACTTTCGAATTCATCTATAGATGAAAGATCAGAATCCTCGGTTTCTCCAGTTGTTCCACGCGCTTGCGCTTGTGGATTCAACAACAATTTGAGTGATGTTTTCTTTATCTTCGATTCTTTCTTGAGCGACTCCTCAAGCTGAGCTAATCCTTTACCAGTATTAGCTTTTGACACATCGGATTCTTGATCAAACGTATCCATAGTGCTGTCATCGGAATAGATCATTGACTTTTGCACCACTTTGACTTTTTCAACAGATACCGATGCTTCTTTCAGCTTACGACTAACATCCTCTTTAATGTTGCCAAGCATTTTACCTGCTCTGCTCTTTGAGCGCTGTGTAGGTTCTCGAATTTTTTCAACCACCTTTGATGGTTTGGCGGCTCGACTACTTGCTCGACTCTTTGAGCGAGAAATAAGTTCTGAAAAAAGCAAGACGTACAAAGTTTTTATTTTAATTACACAATGAATGTGCAATTTTTCAAAAATTTTTACATTTTAAAATGAAAAATTTTTCACTGTGCTTAATAATATGACACTTACCTGTCTTTGGTGCTTCGAGGGACGAGTCATCTTCAACCTGTTCCTTCTTTTTAGCTCGACTTTTTGATCGGCTTTCAACTGGAGCTTTGGCAACAGCTTTTTCGTTTATACCGGCGACTTCAGAATCTTCATCATCATCGGTATTTGTGCCAAGATTGTTTGAAAATGCGGGCATTTCGACTTTTAGTCCAGCGTCCATGTCACTCTTCTTGTCATGATCATCTTGACCAGTTTCATTTTGTTGTTTACCGATTTCATCAGCTGAAATATAAAAAATAGAATTGGTCAAACTTGTGTTCAAAATAAACGATTATTCAAAAAAATATTTATTAAATTTCTTTTAGAGTTAATTGTCAATTGGTCGCTCAGATTTATCATACCATCTTTATCAACTGTTGATACACTTTCGCTGAAGCTTTCTTCCTTCTTTGAAGCAAAAATTTCAGTAGAATCCATGGGTTTACTTTCATCAACAGTACTTGCAAGATTTTCAGTATCCTCGGAAAAGTCTTTTATAATTGCTTCAGTGATCGAATTCGTTGTTGGTTTTGATTGTTCGAGCGGATCTTTATCGGTTGTTGATGCAGTTTTGTCAACGTGCTCTACAATTTCACCTTGCGATGGCTCGGTTTGTTCTATAAATTAAAATAAATCATTCATCAACAATTCAAAGCGCAAAATTGTAATTAATAAGTAATATAATGAATTCTTTTTTACCAATCGGTGAGTCTTCCATTTCAATTTTATTAGAGTGAGATAACGCTTTGGAACTAGCTACTGACTTTGTTTCAATGTCAGAATCATCACCTGATTCAATACGTTTTGATGATCTTTTCACCGGCGATTTGCGACCTGCGACTGCAGCTGTAGAATCTTCACTTTCACTCTTCTTAGAACGACGCAACGTTTTCGAACTGGTCACTGAATTTGTTTCCACGTCCGAATCCTCGTCTGATTCAATACGCTTTGATAATTTTTTCGCTGGAGGTTTACGAGTCATACTGTTATCCATTTCAGTTTCAGATTTTTTGGTGGATTCTATATTTGAAAAAGAAAAGATTAAGTTTTATCCAATTTTGATGGTTTTCGAGAAAATTAATTACAAAAATAAAAAGAGGAAATAAGCATTCAACTTACCAAGTGTTTTGCGATTCAAACTTGAGCTATTATCACTGTCTGATGTGATTTTCGATTCAATGATTTTATTGGCTGGTTTTTGAAGTAGCAACTTTTTATCATTGTTTTCATTTTCAGAATCGCTTTCATCTGATGATATCATTGCACGACTTTTTACTTTGGATTTTGAAACTAAAGTGTCACTCTTCATAGGCTTTGCTGCCCTACTTTTTGGACGGGTCCTGGATGCAGGATTAGCAGCTCGAGTTTTATTTTTAACTTCCGTTTCAGAATCATCATCTGACTTACTGATGGTCTTTGCTGCTCTACTTTTTGGGCGAGTTCTAGGCGCAGGACTAGCAGTTCGACTTTTATTTTTAACTTCAGTTTCTGAATCATCTGATTTGTTGATAAGCTTGGCTGCTCTACTTTTTGGGCGAGTCCTGGGAGCAGGACTAGCAGTTCGGATTTTGGTATGAGCCTCAGTTTCAGAATCGTCATCTGACTTGTTGATGGGCTTTGCTGCTCTACTTTTTGGGCGAGTTCTGGGCGCAGGACTAGCAGTTCGAATTTTATTTTTAACTTCACTTTCTGAATCATCTGATTTGTTGATAGGCTTTGCTGCTCTACTTTTTGGGCGAGTCCTAGGAGCAGGGCTAGCCGTTCGGGTTTTGGAATGAACCTCAGTTTCAGAATCGTCATCTGACTTATCGATGTACTTTGCTGCTCTACTTTTTGGGCGGGTTCTGGATGCAGGACTAGCAGTTCGGGGTTTAGTATGGACATCAGTTTGAGAATCGTCATCTGACTTGATGAATTTTGCTGCTCTACTTTTTGGGCGAGTTCCGGGTGCAGGGCTGGCAGTTCGAGTTTTGTTATCAACTTCAGTTTCTGAATCATCATCTGACTTGCTGATGGTCTTTGCTGCTCTACTTTTTGGTCGGGTTTTAGGTGCAGGGCTAGCCATTCGAGTTTTATTTTTAGCTTCAGGTTCAGAATCATCTTCTGATTTGTTGACTGGTTTGTTGATAGATAATTTTGTTTGTGTATCATGAATCCTTTCAACTTTATTGTTATCATCATTACGAGAGTCTGTTTATAGAAAAGAAAATTATTATGAGGAAATTGTAAAATAAATAGCGGTACAAAGTATCTTAAATAAAAAATAATCTGTAAAATTATCACTCTACGGAATAATAGTTACCTGCTTTACTTTGTTTTGATGCTGATTTGGAGTCATGCTTCTTAAGATTCTTTTCTTTATCGTTTAGAATGTTTTCTGACAGTTTACCTGCAGCACGACTCTTTGGTCGCTTTGGACTTGCACTACGATCAGAAGATTTGGTTTCTGCCTCAGATGAGTCACTATCGGATTCAATAATTTCTTTGCTCTTCCCAGGTTTGGACTTTTTAATCTTTTTACTGGATTTGTTACCTTTGTTTTCAGCCTTTACAGAATCTGTATCAATAGACAAAGAAAAATCTTTAGAGTGACACAAGTTATAATATTTATATCATAAAAATTAGTTACTTTAAAGTAACATCTTTGATACTTGTTTTCACATAAGTTCACAACTGACCTGTACTTGACTTTTTATTACTTTCATCCGATTTTGTCTTTTTATTGCGAGAATTCAGCTTCAACTGTGACTTTTTCTTCAACTTAGTAGCTAAATCAATATCTGAATCGTCTGATGATGAATCTTCCTCAGTTTTCTTTGCTTTACCTTTGGATTGTTGTTCCACTGTTGGTGATAAAATATTCAATTTCGATTTATTATATAAAAATGTACTTTTCGTTTAAGAATAAAAAAAAATAGCGATAATGTAGTAGCACAAAAGATGATATATAATTCAAAATAAAAGTATAAATTTAAGTTATGGTGTTTATGTAGCTACCAAGTCTAATGATAATCTTACCTGATTCAGATTTCTTCTTATCCTTATTAGCGTATTTTGATTGAGTCTTGGCATCAGAATCTCCATCAGAAGTATGTGCAGTTTCAACTTTCATATCAGAATCTGATTCTGAATCAGACCTTCTCGACAATTTTTGTTTTGATTTAGACTTTTTATCAACTTTTTTACTGTTTTTGTCATTTTTCTTCAAACTTTCTTTACTCTCACTTGTATCTCTCGATCTGTGGCTTGTTTTAGGAGATTTAACTTTATGAGGTGATTTAAATGCTTTATCCTTCTCAATTGATCCATCTCTCGATGATGATTTTGTTTGGTTAACAGTTGAATGTTTATCTCTGTGTCGATGTCGTTTTTTCACATCCCTGCTTGCTTTATCTTTCTCGTAATCAGATTTATCAGTATCATGCTCACTTGCACTGGCATTTTGTCTCTTTGAATGTAACTTATTATCAACTTCTTTGGAGTCGGTTGAAGTTTCAAGTTTCTCCGTCGATTTCAAAGTAGGGTTGGTTTGTACATCAAGTAATGCAGAGTTAGATTCTGGCACTTGGAGAGTGTGTAAGTGGCTTGTAGTTGGAATATCAAAATTAATTTGATCCCTATTTGTGGCTTTTAAATCTTGAAGTAGTTGATAAAGCTTTAATTTCTCTTGCATCAATTTCATGCACTCTTGGTCAATCTCGTAGAGTCTTGTGACAATACTCTCCCTTGTATTGAGTTGAACTGGTTTGGCAATAGCTTCATCCATGAGTGCAGCAATTGGCATTCCAGAAGTGGGAACATTGTTCTTTTTGTGCTTGTGCTTTGTCTTGAGTTTGTTATGTAGTTTGTGAAGATTCTTGTCTGAATGGTCAGTAGACGAATGATGGGTACGAACATTGCTTTCGAGGCTTTCAGACTTTTCGATAGCAACAAAGGGCTCCAAATTATCCGAGAGATTAGTCACCTGTGGTGTTGATGTGGGTTGCGAATTTGTGGCCTGTTCAAGACGCTCGTCCACGAGTTGCTGGCGTTGCTGCGTCGACGAATCAAAAATTTGTTTATTAAAAATTTGAGGTTGGGAGCGAGATTGTAGCTCTAGTGGCGTCATACTAACCTGCGGAACAGGGCTGATCGAGCGATGAATCGACGAAGGCTCTCGTAGCGACGCGACATCAGCCTGGTTCGCGACAACAACCTGCGGTTGCACTTGGTCTACACTGTCAACAACAGCAGCAACAGGGCCAGTGTGCATGGTACCTTGCTTGGTGCTGGGTACACTGCCCGAAGCGACGCTACCGAGCGACAATGGCAGGTCGACTTTATTGAATTTCTTGCTACCGTCTTTACCCAGGTGTATAATCGTGATCGGCGTTTTCAGAGTCGTATCGGAGATCATGATGGGCCGAGCTCGAGCTTGCGACTGATTCTGCGCTTGCGCAGTGGTGATTGCCGCCATTGCCGCAACATCTGCGCGACTGCCGATTGGCTGCGCTGCGTCGGTAAACTCACTCGTACGCTTACCCGCCTCTTCGAAAGGTTTGCCGCCATCCGTCGCGCTGCCGGGCGGCCAAATTTCTTGCTGTTGCTCGATGCCACTTTCACCACTCGTTTTCATATCCATGTCCAGTAAGGATAGCGATTTTTCAATGGGATCCTCGGAAGACACTTGTGTTTCCACGTTGTCGTCTTGCACGTTTGAGTTGAGATTGGGCTCCAGTTCCCGATAAGCGTTATCAGCCAGCTCGGCATTCTCCCCGATTTCCGGCGACATTGGAGATTCCAACTGTTGCTGCTCCACTAAAGCAATCTCGACTGTTTCACCTGACACGCTTATCACTTCAGAGTCTTTGATATTCGCCTGATCGACCAGCAGTACGGATGGAATTACAACGGCTTCCGTGATTGCAATTTCCTCTTCTGCAGGCTCGGTTATGCAGTCTTGCGATGTGTCGATGAAAGTTTGCAGATCATGCAAAAGATTGATCGTAGTATTGGCGTCTACTCTGTCGTCCGAGCCTTCGTTCTCAACTTCAGCTTGTTCGAGCGAGTACGCGATTTCCTTGGAAATGAGCTCTGGCAACGATTCCTCTTGCGAGACTTGCCGACTGACAGTTTTCACCGGCGGTAAGTCGCTCTTGACAGTCAAAGATAGTTGAAGTTCGAGCTCCTTTGCACGTTGAGCTTCTAGCTCTTTCGCACGTTGGGCCTCCAACTCTCTAGCACGCCGAGCTTCCAATTCCTTTGCACGTTGAGCTTCGAGCTCTTTAAGACGTTGAGCTTCCAGTTCTTTCAGACGCTGAGCTTCCAATTCTCTTACACGCCGTTCTTCGAGTTCCTTCAGACGCTGAGCTTCCAACTCTCTTGCACGTTGCTCTTCTAGTTCTTTCAGACGCTGAGCTTCCAACTCTCTTACACGTTGTTCTTCGAGTTCTTTCAGACGCTGAGCTTCCAATTCTCTCGCAAATTGTTCTTCGAGTTCCTTCAGACGTTGAGCCTCAAGCTCTCTTAAACGCTGTTCTTCAAGCTCCCGTAGCCTTTGGGCTTCGAGGTCCCGTAGACGTTGTTCTTCAAGCTCCCGTAGACGTTTTTCTTCAAGCTCCCGTAGACGTTGTTCTTCGAGCTCTCGCAGGCGTTGTTCTTCAAGCTCTCGTAGACGTTGCTCTTCAAGCTCCCGCAGACGTTGGGCTTCAAGCTCTTTTTGTCGTTCGGCTTCAATGGCTTCCTCCTCGGTAATATCGACAAAGTCTTGAATGAGAAAATCAACCTCGTCGATATCCATGGGCGGCTCCTGCTCCTTATCCTCTGTTATCAGCTGCGCGGCTTCCTCAGCTTCCGAGGGAACGATTTCTTCGATTTTGCTCTCGAGCGCATCCGAAGATTCAGCCGTTTCCACGGCTAGCACTGGTATTACCACTGGCACCGGTACTACCGGCACAGTCACGGTCACGGCGACGGGCACAGGTACAGGTAATACGATGCACTCCGGGACCGGCTGAACTCCATCAACGTACATGCCTATTTCCTCGTCGGGTACGGTGTCCGGCAGGCCGTCGCTCGAAAGCATCTGTGTCGATGAACTCTCAGCTGCCGTGGTCAAGTCAATGGAGTCTGTCACTTCGCCGATAAATTCATTGCCGGTGAGAGATGCCAGCGGCGAATCGACGATCTCCGTTTCGATGCAAGAGCTGTCGACGACCACGCAATTGCTATCGCTGATTGCCGTGGAAGGTTGTTGCTCTTCTTCAGTCGCAACTGGCGAAGATTTTGTCAGCTCTTCCGCACTCTGGTTCTCCTCGGTACTAACTTTGGCACTGGGCGGCTTGGGCTTCATCTCTTTGCCATCTAACTTGATATTCTTGGCTTTTTGACTGTCCGCCATGCAGCGTTTGCAGACCTTCTTCTTTGCTTTAGCGCCTTGATCCAACGAATGCGTGGCTTTAGTGGGAGAATGATTAGCAGGGCACGTAGCGGCATGTGCAGTCGAGGCTGAGCCATCTTCCTCGGTTTTCTGCTCCTTATTGCCCGTCAAGTTGTTCTTTTCACGTTCCAGTTTTTCAGCTTCCATTTTCGCTTTAACCCTGTCGTGGATGCCATGTCGCCTAAGCTTTACGGGCGGTTTTGCACTTGTTTGGTTTTCAGCTGCAACAGCGTTGTCTTGTTGCTGCTGAGGCCCCTTCGTGTCCTGTGTCTCTTCGGCGCGTTTCTTCGTAGGAATGTTGAGGAGATCTTGCGTCATCGACAGAGGATTTTTCTCGAACTGTTTGATTTTTTCTTGCTCTTGCTTCTGCTTCTCCAATTGACGAGCCTTGTAAGCCTTGATGTCCAGCTTTTTCGGCTTGTTGGGATCATTTGGATCGGAGATTTCCGTTGGTTGTCTGCGCGCCTTTTTGCGAGGATCGGTGGGTCTGGTGACTTCTTGAGGCTTCGGTGCCTCGACCGCCCCCACGATCTCCTTAATCTGTGGTTCAACCGATTGCAAGTTCTCCTTGCAAGCTTCCTCGATGCTCTTCAGTATGTCTTCCTCGGATGACTCCTTTTTGTTTTCAACGTTAGCCTCGTCACTCTCATTGGTTATAGCGGCAGCGGCAGGTGCGGGTGCAGGGGCAACGGGGGCGTCGGCGACAGCACTTGGGGTGACAGCAGTTGCGGCAGCGGTCGATATGACAGTGACCGAAGAGACAGTGGTCGAGGTGACAGTGGTGGTCGAAGCAGTGGTGGTCGATGCTACGGCAGTCGAGACGACGACAGTGGTGGAGGCAACAACGGTTGAGGCAGCAGTGGTTGTGGCGGGCTTCTTCAGCTGGGCCGGTTGACTCGAGTCGACGATAGTTTTGGCCTTCTGAACGAGCTCTACCGAGGTGGCCGCGGGCTTGGTGGCAGATCTATCGGTGTCAGCAGCAGCAGCAGCTGCCGCGGCGGCGGCTACGGCTGCGAGGGCGGCACCTGGCTTAGCTGGCTGCTTGACGCTCGGTTTGGTCACTTGGACGGCAGCGGTTGCGCTGCTCTGCGTCGTTGCCGCGGCAGGGACTGTAGACTTGACCTTTATCGTGGTCTGCGGGGTCGGCTTTAGCAAAGATGGGCCGACAATGGCAGCCGGCGCTACCTTAGTCTTGGTAGGCTCGGCCGTGATCTTCTTGACCATCACCTTGTCCGAAATTTCGTGTTGAATAACCTTATCCGAGAACGTGACCTTTCTGACGTGTTGCTCCGAGGCATCGAGCTGTTGCGTGTGCAGCAGTTGCTGTTTCATGCGCCTCTTGAGAGGATAAGGCCGAGCCGCGTCGCCAGACTGCATCCTCGAGGGGTCTTTGAAGAGGACCGTTCTGCCAGCCACGGCGGCCAAAGTAGCCGCGACCTCGGGTTCCTCTTTCACCTCCTTCTTGATTTCGTCCTCCGTGAGTAGCCTTTGCAATCTGCCGAGCGACGCCCCGAGCGAGTCTAATTCGTCGTCGGTCGACGTGGTCTCGGAGCTCTCGCTGTCGTCGTTGATCCTCGAGCGTTTCTTGTGCTTTCTCTTGGCGCTCTTGTGCCTTCGGCGTTCCTTCTTCTCCTTCTTGCGGCGCAAACGCTTGCGCGATCGGCGTTCCTTCTGTTTGCTCTTTTTGTATCGCTCGATTTCAGCGGCCACCTCGTCCCTTATCGCTTCGTTTATCGATTTGATCTTGGCAATTTTCTCATTCTCTTTGATCTTTTTTAGCAATTGTTGCTGCGAATGTGGCGTCTCGTTGTCGCTCGAGCTCGACGACGAACTCGACGAGTCGTCTTCGCTCACAACAACATTCACCAAATCTCGGGACGTAGACTGTTGCGGCGGATGATGCAATTGCAGCTGTATCTGATGCTGTTGTTGAGGTTGCTGCTGCTGCTGCTGCTGATGTTGCTGCTGATGATGATGTTGTTGCTGCTGATGATGCTGCTGCTGATGGTGTTGCTGCTGCTGCTGATGATGTTGCTGCTGATGATGATGTTGCTGCTGCTGATGATGTTGCTGCTGCTGCAGAGGTGCTGCTTGTTGCGGTTGTGGCTCGGCCGCTGGTTGTGGAACAGCACGAAAAGTTTCGTTGTTCAAGTCGAGGCCGTGTTTTCGGTTAAACTTGTTAAACGTAACTTCGAGCTCGCGCTCAAACGCGTTACGGTCCAGTCCAGTCTTGGCGTACTTTGCGTCCCACTCCTCTTTCGTGAGATTCCTGTAGGCATCAATGTGCTCTTGCTCTTTCCTCATCCAACGCTCGACGGCGTCCGTCTCGTAGTCACTCACCGCAGCACCACTGCTCACTTGCGGTTGGTGATGCTGGTGCTGGTTTTGCTGCTGCTGCGTCTGCTGATGATGCTGGTGCTGTCGCTGCTGATACAAACTGCTCTTGGCTTCGATAGTGGCGGCGACCTGGCTGGACGACGCTTTGGCTTTGGCCATTCCCGCGGAGAAGATGTCATCGAGATTGTCGTCGAGCGAGAAGGCGCCTCGAGCCGTTGGCGGTGGCGAGGGCGCTTTGGCCGCCTGCCTTTGCCGCATTATGCCTGCGGAGAAAATATCATCGATATCGGCCATGTTCACCATGGGACTCTCAGCTACGTCGACAGTTCTAGTCGTCGTCACTTGCTTATTCGTGCTTTTGTGGTGCTCGCGCAAAATGTAATCTTGTGCCGCCGTGTACTGCATCGACGTGTAATCCTCCTCGATTTGCGTAGCAGTCGAAGTCATGCGATTCCTCGCTGGCTTGGAATGATGCTTGGCCAGCGCTGCTTGCTGTTCATACGCGGACGAGGCGGCTGCTTTGTGGTTTTCGCGAATAACTTTCACGTGGATCTTTCGCTTTTCCTTCTGCTGTGCATGCTGCGCTTCGGCTGCAAGTTTAGCCTCGGCTTTCTTTCTCCGTCGCTCCTGGTGCGCCGCCAGCGATGCAGCGACATCCGGCACATTTCTAACGACTGTTGCCTGTAATTACATTGAACAAAAATTTACCATTTTCGAAAGTGCTCGATGAGAAAGCAAAGTTATTAGTTTTATAAAATATTAATATAATTTGTCCAGTACCAATGAAATTTAAACAATTCATTATCGAAGTTTTTCTAATATGCATATAAGTTGAATAATTTTGTGTAACAACAAGTCAAACAAAGTTATTCAAAAAGATAAAGCAACTATTGTCGATAATAACACGAACGTATTAATTAAGTATTAACATGAATAGCTGACTTTACAGCAATTAAAAAAAAGCATAATTACATACCTCTGGTTGAATTACCGGAATGATGGGCTGCTCCACTGTCGTTGCGGCGGTAAGAAGGGCGGTAGGAATGGGCTGCACAGTGCTCACAAGATTAGTCAAGGTTGGCTGGGCGACAGGCTGGACACCTTCGTACTGAAGAGGATCGAGCTGAAGTACGGCGTTAAGTTGATGAATAAATTCCGTCGGCAAATTAGTGATGTCGATCTTGTCGGTCTTGTCAGGGTCCAACATCGCGTTCAGCTGAGTCATAAACTCATCGCGATCTTCCTCCCTGATTCGCTCGTCCTCGTTGATGCGCATCTCTTGGTTGATGGAGCTTTTCTTCTCCTTCACCAGATGCTTCATTGCAATGTCGAATTTCCGCAGACTCGAGTGATTGAGCATGTTGCGTATCTCGTTTCTGCTCATTTTGAGGAAACGATTGAGCACGCGTTGCTTCCAGGATGCCTCGTCGCCTGCCGCTGGTTTTTTCTCCTGAATGACGAGTGGCTTCGTCAACGTCGGCTTAACGTCGGGGATGGGATTGACAGCCGCAGCCGTGGGATTGACAGCCGTAGCGATGGGATTGGCGATCGCGGCAGCGACAGGATTGACAACCGCGGCGGCGGCGACGGCGGCAGCAGCACTAGGCACCGCCAAATTTTGCGTCGCTTGGAGCAGCTGAGTACTCCTCAGCAGGTCCTCGGTGGTGTGCTTGTCCATGAGTATCTGCTGCGAGATTTTCAGTATATCCAAGCTGGCACTCGGTGCCGCGGTAGTGGTGCTCGTGATTCCAGCCGTGGTTACGGCGGTGCTCAACACCGTAGCCGCCGGCTGCGTGGGCAGCGGCAACGGCATCGTGGTCAGTAATGCGGAAGTCGTCAAGACTGGTAAGCTCGTGCTGGTGTCGATGGGGATGAGGGTCGAGGTCGCTGCCACTGGCGGCGGTGAGATGGGTTTGGGTATCTGACTGACCGTCGTTGCAGCAGGCAAAAGTGGCGAGAGAGCCGCGGGCGCCACTGGGCTCGGTTGCTGCGGCTTGCTCTCGCCCATATCCATCATCTGAGCGAACTCCATGGCTTCCTGCATCTCCTCGAGGCCGTCCTCGTCGAAGCTCATGGTGAGATTGCTCGTCGGCGCGGGTTTGCTGACCGCTACCGGTGGATTGATTATAGGCGGTACCGGCAGCGGCGGCACAGTCACTCCCGGGTAACTCATCGTCGGCACTGGAGCCACGGGAGCGACTACCGGAGCAACAACCGGCGCTACAACCGGGGCAACAACTGGCGCGACCGGAGCCATGAAAGGTAGCGGATAACTTGGCATCATCATCGTCGTAGCCATCGACGATTTCGTGCTGTTGGACAGCATGAGCGTGGAACGCTCGCTCATCGACAAGCGCGGATCGAAGACGGAAGGTGGCTGCTGAACCTCCTCGGCGACGCTGCTACTGGTCACTAAGGGCTTGCGTGGATCGAAGGCTGGTGGCGGTTGAAGTACCTCCTTTTTCGCGGTTTTACCCTTACTGGCATCGGTAGACGACGTTTTCTTCGATAGAGCCGTACCCAGAGGTGGCGGTGGTTTGTCGAATGTTGCTGGCAGCTCTGCAACGGAATTGCATTAGAAACGAAAATTTCGAGAGCTTGTTGCGTTCTAACAAAAAAGAAAATGTCGATAATATACTGCCAGCTTGCGTATAGGTAACTAGCTTACCTCTGCAAGTTTTTACATGTTTGTATTGATATGCAATATGTAATAATATTTCTGCTAAATAAATAAACAAACAAACAAATAAGTCTTACCTTCGAACGGAGCTGGCCACGTGCTCGAGAGCCTAGGTGCGTAACCTAGCGTAGGTGTGAATTTCGTGGTGGACGTGTAATCGACCGAGGTGAATGGCGGCGGACACATAGCCACGGGCACCGCGCTTGTCGTCGACGTGGGCATCGTGTTCGTGCTCGTTGCCGTGCTGAAACTGGCGTCGTAAAATGCCGCCGACTTTTCGGAGCCCTGCTCCGATTTGGACGATTTGCCGCCGCGTTTGGCGGGCGAATTGTCGTCTTGCTTGACTTTCTGCTGCAACTCCTCGTTGGAGGCATCAGAATCACAGACTGGTTCTTCAGCAGCATCGTCCTTCGACTGGCTGCTGCTCACTGGTTGTAGGGTACTGCTGAAATCGCCAGCAGCAGGCTCGTCTTCCAAGTGAGAGCGCTGCTCGCTTAAAGATGACAATTGGTCACCCTGAGGCAAACTCTGCTCCATTTCGAATTCATGGACGGGAGCATTGAGTGCCATCCCAAAGTCATCCATGTCTGGCTGGCCAATACTGTCCACAAGAAATTCACCATCGTCTCCCGCTGACTTGGTCGACAGAGAGAACTCATTAAAATCGATTTTGGTAGTCGAGTCTGCTTCAACTCTTCTACCAATGTCTTTGAAATCATCCTCTGTGAGTTTGAGCTCCTCCTGGTTAGCATCTACACTAGTGGATTCAGCATTGACTCTTGCGGGGGCAGGAACAGCAGCCGCTTGCAGATCATTGCCCCACAAATTGACTCTCTCTTCATCCGTAATGCTGGACAGACTCTTCTTGAGCTTGGCTGCTGCTTCAGTAATCTTCTGCTGACGCTCCTCCTCGGAGCCACGCAGAGGCTCCTGAGGCTTGTCACTGGGTGGAGGCGAGTCACTGTCACTGTTGTAAGGGGACGAATCCCTGCCGGAGTACGGCCTGCCAGGGCCAGAGTAGCGTTGATTCTGGCCTCTGGAAGAATGGCCCCTACCTCTGAAGTTGTAAGACTTGTCATTGCGAGGATATTTGTCACCACGATCTCTTTCCCTATCTCTGTCTCTGTCTCTGTCCCTATCCCTGTCCCTGTCGTTGGGGCCAGGGCCCTGCCTGTCCCACTCGGACTGGAAGGGCTGCTGCCTGGGTGGATACTTTTGGTAGGGCGGCTGTCTCCATGGCTGCTGATAGCCTCTGTTGCCGTCCCTAGGCGGTCCCTGCGACTGCCAGTCCGAATGGGGTGGCGGCCTGCCGGCTGGGTGACGGTTCTGCTGGTGCTGCTGCTTTAGGTTGGGATGAGAATAGCGATTGCCGCCGAAGCCATTGGCGGCTGATGGCCGGTTGCCCCGTTGTGCAAAGCCTCGACCGCGGTAACTACCAGCAGCACCACTCATCACACGGCGTTCACGGGTTGAGCGGCGGCGGCGGCAACGACGACGCGATTACAGCTTCCTGTTCTTCCTTTTTCTTTCGTTGCAGAATACAGCGGCGGTCAGTGCGCAGCGGCGGCGGCGGCGAAGCTTTCGTCCCGTCCCTCTGGCTGGCTCGCTCGCTGCTCGCTGGTTAGGGCATCGTGCCCGACGAGAGCTTCGCTCGCCCGCACGAATAAAACCGGGAGCACTGATGCTTCGAGAGAGAAAGAGAAGTTGGCTTTGGGCCTCGCTGTCAAAGAGTTGCACGGCCTGCCGCCAACTCGGGCATTCTTGAATTGCACTTACTTCCTTTCTTTCACAGTCTGCTGCTGCTGCTACTGCTGCTACTGCTCGCGAATGCGCGTTTCAGCACTACGGCTAGAACAAAACAAAGGTACCCCCCACAAAAGAGAGAACGTCAGTCGACGATTTTTTAACAGTATTAACTCCTCGCACACAAATACTAATGCACATGCAGTCGCGGCTCCGCGCACAGCAATATCCACACACGAGAGCGCTCAAAGCGCGCACACACTCGCTACACACGTACACCTCCAGCTCCACCATCCATGCTCCCTCTCTCTCTCTCTCTCTCTCTCTCTCACTTTGCTCCGCTCACTTTCACACCCGAATAACCGATTATGCCCGACGATTATCTAGCGTGCCCTTTATCGCCTAGCTGGTCACTAATCTTTTACTCGGCAAAACGTGTTTCTCAACGAGTATACCTACTGAATATTTTTAGATTCGTCTATCTCTCGAATTCTCACTATAGTAGTGTGCTAGTCTCTCGTCTCTCTCTCTCAAACTTGCAAACGCGGGCGCGCACGCGCGTTGCAATACACTCGCGCACTCTCCGGCGAAACTCACACACTCGTGCTTCTACGTTAAATTTTTACTTTCGATCCCCCCCTTTTTTATTACCGATTTTCTTTGCTTGTGCGAATTTTCATTGATGGATAATTTTTTTTGGAGCTCGATTCATGCGCGACATTGTAATTCGTTACAAATTTTTTTATAGTTAAAAAACGTAACCTCTCGTGGTTTCGGAGTTTCAGATTAGTGACACACGTATTGTCACGCACACATGCACGAGAGACTGCCTGCCCGCATTCCCTAACCTCAAAGTGGTTGTGCATAAACGGAGACGAAGCCTACACAAACTAAAGACAGAGATACGAGTAGAAGAACGATACGAGTGCATGGCATTTGCGGTAAAAGCGATAATATGCTTACAGGTTTTTGCCTCTTTCGCTACGTTGCCTGCAATCGCTCGAACAATTATTACTTTCAAGCTGATTTATTATATCACGACAGAACGCACATGCCGTTTTTCCGAGAGAGATAAGCGCAAACGTTGAGCATCGTCCGAAGAAAAGCAGATAGAGCGGCGACCGACAATGCGACACTAGCGACGGCTGCTATGTGTGCTGCTTGCTGTCTGCGTTCGCCAACATTGTCGTCTACTCTTTTTTTTTTCCGAGCAAAAGAGATTTCACTTACTTTTTATTGCGATCCAATCGATGAACAATGAATAGAAGCGATCTAAATGGGTAACGAAGAATACTTTGCTCGCGTAATATAAGCAAGAGGCACGAGCTCTTGCCAGCTCGGGATTCGGACTTGGGCCGTTCTCTCTTTCTCCCTGTCTTACTCAATATCACATAACAAAAAGTCTAACCTCGTGCCTAACCTAGACGGCGAAGCGTATAGACACGTTCGGGCAGGCCCTCGCTCGCGTGATCGCCCCTTTACGACGCCACTGAACACAATTTTTTTCATTTAAAAAATAAACGGAAAAGATCAATAAAGCAGCTGTGTATCGAATGTTACTCGGCTGTGCGTGTGCGGTTGCCGAACGCGGAGCGACATAGCAAGGCAAAGAAAGAAAAACATTGGCGTGCAAAAGATTCGCGTTGATTTTTACCTGGAGTACGCGCAGCACAGAGTGCCGCGATGAATTGCTGCTTGTAGATAGAAATTCACAGAAAATTGCAATTAAGAATTTCCGTTTAAAAAGCGATTATTTATTGACTGTCAGTCGGCTCCAAGTCCAGTCACACTGACTCCACTCTCGCAACTCTTGCATGCAGCGAAGCACAGCGAACGAAGCAGCGATATGTTTCGCTCTCTTTCTAACTCCTGTCTCGCACACGCGCGCTGCAGTAGTTCGGGTACCGCACGGGCTGGGCGAGATTGGAATAAGACTAGGACTATTGCACTCGCATTAAATTTGCTTTGATCGAGGGGTTCGATTACAATCGGGCTTCAAATTACGAAATTTCGATCATTTTATTCGCGCTATACTTGTAATTGTTGTACTATAATCAATAATGATTACTTTGCATCGAACATGCTTCCGCTTAAATATCATTTAGTTCAACCATAATCAGACATTATTTAAAAATACACATCCCCTGTACGTTTTAAGGGTATTTTCAAACATTTTAATATGAACACGTCGACAATGTTATTTTTATTCTTTTATTTATTTTTTGCTAACAAGCGTTTTTTTAATTATTAAATTATTAGGAACTGATTCGGGCAAAACATAACAATGCGTATTTATCAATGGGAAACAAAAATTCGTAGTACATACAATAACAATATCGTAGGAATCGATGGATGAATGAGTAAATACCATACAAGTTATCGTGTAAAAAATGACTTGAAAAAAGCGCCACTTTGGTCGCACATTGCAAGCTGGAACGCGAGGAATAGCACTGTTGTTATACACATACCTAATAATAAACAAAGCGACCACTATCTGTCACTATATACAGCGGCTGTAAAGCCGGCTGCTAGCTATTATTATAACAATATAGCTGATTAAATACAAGTTACAGCATATTCAATTGGCAAAAATGGAGTAGCAATTATGTTCGCACAGTAGATTAAGGCGAACAAACTCTATATAGAATTTCAATTTCAGTTGATGAATTGCTTTATTTATTTCAATTTATAGGTAAAAGAATTTTCATACATTTTTTCCCTTTCTTTTGTAGAATATAATTACAAGTTTAGAGATAAACAAATTCTATCAGCTTTATAATTCAGGGTCGAACTTCATTGCCTCATTATATACGGGACAATTTCGAAATTACTCCTGTGTGTGTGTGTGTGTAATAGGCGTATAAGAGACTCCGGAAGTTGTGAAAAGCGCACGCATAAGAACTAGACAACTATTTCATGAATATTAATTAAAAATCTGTAACAATGAAAAACTAAAAATATAATTACTTTTGAAAAAGCCGAGTGAGTCTAGATAAATATATTTTCGATTTTATATTGGCCGTCGACGGCTAAACATAGTTTTATTAGTTACGACAATCAGAATCACGTCAACCTAAATTTTCGTGTTATCTTGTCTCAGAGGAATCGGGATCGGGAGAGATATGGGATATGGGCGAAATATTCAGCTGGTTTTGTTAGTGATAGAGGCACAGAGACAGAGGGAGTTAGCGGCGTTCGCCTTGCGCACTAGTGCCACATAGTGGCCGCCGAAACACACACACACACACACAACCACATGTATAAGAAAAAAGTAAAAAAAAAACGGGAAACGGCGCTGTGCTGAGCGCGCTTGCTCCTCGTGTGACGTCGCGACTCGCCTTCGCAAGAGTCGGGTACGGCCTTCTCTCGGAGCTGTTTGGTGAATTGGTCTGCTCCGTTTTTCTCGTGTGCTTTTCCTTGCGAGCCGACGGCAGCCGATTGGTGAGTTGTAGCCGCCGGAACCTTCGAATATAGAAGCAACCTGACGAATTCGTCGCAATCAAGTGTAGCATTGATTTTCGGTATACACACAAGAGAACCGAAAGAGAGAGAGACGCACAGACACACATACACACACAGAAGTTTTCGATTTATCGATCAACTGGTGAAAGAAAGCAGGTGAGCTTAGAGTAGAGCTTCTCGCGAGCCAGTAGACATTCAGTTTTGACAGGTGCTTCGGCTAAGAGGACTACGTTTCTCTTGTTTTTCCATTGTGCTCTTTCGTTTCGTCGTCGAACGAATATCAAAGCCAAGTTCAACGAGAGATATAGGTAGTACACACTACCTCGCGCGCAGATCAAGGCTATGTGATGCGGCCTTACGTGCGCGCGCTGCTCTTTTTTAGTAGCCTGGTTCTGTCGGCTGCGGGGACATGTCGTTTTAAGGATATAGCTATCACTTAGCGGATTTTAGCTACCGAGGATTCGTCCTTCGTGGCGGCGTTGTGTTGTACGTGGTCCTCGGCAATGCACGTTTTACTTTCTCTCGCGGCTCCTCTGGCTGCTGCAGTGGCTGGGAAAGATGGTTGACGTGACCCTCTCGTTGCAGCTAACCTATCGATTATTTTTTTTTCAACTCTTTTATCCCCTAATTTTTCGGCTTATCTTTTATCTGTTCCATTCGCGAGTCCTTCCTCTCAAAAGTGAAAGATACAACAAAAAGAGAGACTATATATAGGGAGAGCGCGAGCACGTATATTCTGACGATTGTGAAGAACATGCTACCGTTCAGATATCTATTTACCGAAAAGTAAAGCGTTGGAATTTATGTACACATAAACAAGAACTTGGATGCGCGTACAATGAGTCAGTTTACTGTTTCAAAAGATATAATTTTAATCTTTTAGTATTTCGTATACATTTTAAAACGTTCGAAATAACGTTCTTCTTAACGGTAAACCCGCCAAACAGTTCCTTTTTTTGCAACTCATCTGATCATTTCGGAGAAAAGAATACATTTTTTAATTCTCTTTTATACACAGACTTCTAAATTACCGATACTGGAGAAAGTTAGAATGAAAATTTCACGCTTCGTTATTCAATGTCGATCGTAGTTTTTCGATACTTTCTGGTGACATCATCTTAATTGTATTGTGCTCAAAGTGCATGACTAACAAATATCGAGAATCAATGACAGTTCAGTAATGAAATGTTCATCTTTAAAAATAGCGCTATTTGAAACAGTGTATATAAATTGATCTATGACGCATGCATATTTTTTTTAAAACTACTATAGACAGCGAGTTGTACTGTAATTTTATTATTTTGACGGTGCTAGAAATGAACAATAAAAAGATACAAAATTACGAAAATTACTTAAGGGAGAGCGAGATAATCTGTAATGGAATGAAATTACTGACCTTGATTATCTTTCATACGTGATAGTTACGCATTTTCATTACGTGAAAGCGTACATTGTTATAGTATACAGTTATAAGTGTATGTCTGGCAAATGCTCGCAGATAACAATGTACAAGCTGATTGGTAGCTTTTTGAACGTTTGATAATGAATGGATAATTTCACGCTCAATTTTTTTTTAATATTTCTGCAATATTAACGGGTAATTGCGATTATTATTGATGTACATAACAAAAAAGAGAAAATTGGAGCACTTTCGAGCTTCTTCAGGGCCACAGGATATATTAGTACAGAAAATAAAAATTTGTGTCTATATATAGTCATCCCCTTCAATTTTTCGGCTCAGCAGCCGAGTCAGCAGCTATTTGGGTGACATTTAAATATTTAACTCGCATACTGTGCAGGTTTTTTTTACAAGTGAGCGAGTTTGTACAACAGTCTTTTTAGAAGCTTAAACAAAAATTTTTTTTTGAAGTTATTTCACATTGAAATTTCCACGTAAAGACTCGCTTTACTGTCTACTCGTTCGGCTGTGATTGACGCGAACGAAATCATCAATTTCGTGAATATATAAATAATTCGCTATATCGACTGCGCTATTTTCAAATTTTTTATAATCCTGTTTTCCATTGTAGAGAATCATATTCACTGAACTATTGAAGTGATCCTTTATCTTGAAAGTTAGTTTAAGAACAATACGTACATGTATTTAACATAAATTAAATAAATAAAAGCTGCACATATTTTATTTATAAATATTGAAGTAAATTTAAACTTTTTCAAACAATCGTATGACATTTTCTCCAGATAGACTGCAAGAGAATCGCGTCTATAATCAGAATTATACAAAGAAACGTTGCATGCCGTTGTTTCATAATGCGCTGTATTTCGTATTTGCATGATCTGAACCACTTCAAATCACATGTCAATAGCACTCATTGAAAACGGAAGAGCTTGCAATGATAATGGCGCAATCAATTTCTATTTATATACACACTTTTCAGGATTCTTTATACTTTTTGACGCGGGTTTCACTTGAAAATCGCGACTTAAAAAAAAATATCAACCCCAATAAAAACGTAAAATAAACACTGCTATGTTCTATTTATTTTTTACCGGTATTTCATCAAAATTCGGATGTCATAACGATCTTCAAGTGATATAGCGAAAAACGCGCAAACACGAAAAACAAAAAATACATTTACGATTCTGTAAACAACAATATATATCAACAAATAGATCCATCATCCCAACATAAATAAATAAAGTTAAGTTAACAAAGCGAGTATAAATCCCTCCAAGTAAAAGTAAAAGTGAAGGGGAGTGTGTTAGGTATATACTCGATGAATAAAATTGAAGAAGCGAGAGGGGGGGCGAAAGGGTGTGCGAGAAACGAGCGCGATTTGGTCGAAAATGTGGAATGTGAAAACGGGGTGGTGGATGCACACGTGGTGCGTAATACGAGGGATATTGGGGTTATATATAGGTAGGATAGAAGCAGTGTTTTGTGCAAAAGAGGGCGCTGTGACTGCTGGCGCGGAGAGTCGACGCGTTTCTCTCTCTCACCCTTTCGCGAGAGTTTTTGCGTGCGCGAGCTTGCACTTTATATGTAGGTATATATACACATCTGTTACTACTCCGTTAACTGTGCTGTTGAGGCAGTCGTGATCTTGGCGGCGCGCGCCTCGGCTCCATCTCTCTCACTCTCACTCACTCACTCTATCTCTCTCTCTGTCTCTCTCTCTCTCTTTCTGGGGCCAGCAGAACTCAACACTGGCTGGTGAGTTACACCTTCGCTTGTGGATACCTGAACAAGTAGGTATATCGCACACACCGGAGAATAAGCATCCGCGAATAGGTACGCAAAGTGAACAGCCCCCGGCTATTTCAGCCCAAGACGCAATCCTCGTGTGAGTGTGTGCGTGTGTGTGACCGTCTATGTACCGCAGCAACATATATCCGCCATTCGATCCACCCACCCGCGGTTTTAATCAGCGCACGCGTACATTTCAGCAGAACGATCCATTCGCTAGTGTCGCAAATTGACCGGATCGACCGTTCTCCTGGTACTCGGGACCATTCGATTTCTTTTGGTTCCTCATCCCAAGATTATAATCGTTGCATGGGTTGGAGCAATGCGAGAAGAAGGTTGGAAGAGAGGGTGGGGGGGATGGCCTCGCGAGGCATGCGAATATAGCACAACCCGGGCCGGGGGCGCCACTCAGACAACCCTTTCACCCTCTCTCTCTCACCTCTTCTCACGATGGGGGATGATGATAGCAGCAGCAGTAGCTAGCACGTGGACGCGAGCTTGCATCTGCGCAAAACGACTCTCCTTCGCACTCGCGCACTACCCTATTGATTCCGAAGCTTTTCTTTTCGCTTGGTCCCCGCTTATATACCAACCATCCCGCGCTCTTCTGCTGCTGTGTATATACATATACGTAAGTCGTTATAGCTGTACTACGCAAGCGCAGTCATCTCTCTCTCTCTCTTTCGCTTACTCTCTTATATATAGCTTCAAGAGAGTAGCTATCTCGCTTCGCGGATATGCACTTCGCCGAGGAGGTGTAGCTGTACTCTGTTGCTCTCGCGGCGCGAGCTAAAAAAGACGACGAAGGTACTAGGCTCAATGAACGATTGCTCGCGGCGCGCTGAACTGTGAGAGCGAGAGAGGGTAGAAGAGCAAAACGGTACACACCCTCTTGTTCTCCGCTCTACGGTTTTTTTTTATTATTATTTTTTTTTTCTCGACGTTGATTAATCGATCGATCGCGATTGTTTGTTCGCAGTTGGCAGCGCCGCCGTTGTTTTAACAATATACATAAACTTGCAGCGAGGAGAGCGAATTAGACGAGGCGAATAACCACTGAGGGAAGATGCCAGCGCCGACATCAGCAGCGGAGGCGGCCGAGCCCGGCCCGCCCCGCACCGAGCTCCAGGAGCTTCAATTCAAATCTCAACAAGTTACCGATGAGGTTATTATTGGATTTTTCTCTTTTCTTTAATTCATATGGTAATTCACATTTTTTTTTACTTATTATTATTTGTTTTTTTTTTCCTTGCAGTCGCTCGAGAGTACCAGGCGTATGCTGGCCCTGTGCGAGGAGGTGAGATGATCACTTGATTCTTTTCTTTTTTTTTTTCACTATTAGTTTGTAACTATTTTTCTCCCCAAATTTGTCGACTTGAGATCATTCGACCTGTCGTCGTTCTCAACAAACCAGAAAATTCGATATCTCCTGTATGTCGGAACGATTAATATACCGGAGATGGCGGAGCACCTTTTTCGGGGGCTCATTTTTTTCTATATCTCTCTCTCTATCTTTCTCTTTCCTTCCCTTTATCACAACCAGCCTCTCTCTTTCTCCTCGATAAATGGACTCACAGTGACGTCAAACGGACCATTGTATACCCAAAGAGAAGAAAAAGAAAATAACGAAGAAGATTGGAAGCAGTTATGCGCAAAGAGAGAGAGAGCAAGAATAAGAGACAAGTTTGGAGAGAAAGAACTTGGAAATTTGATTCGCGCTTTTGACAAATTGTTTTTCTACATTCTTTCTCTCGACTGTTCTTTAACTCTTACTCTCAGTCTCGCTCATTTCAGTTGCAGAACGGATGTACTCGAGCGATGAATTGTGCCTATATATACTTTTTTGTCCTCTTTTGTCTTTCTCTCTCACCTTAATTCGTCAAATTTTCCTTTATCTTACACTCGAACACTAACATGTTTAATGTCCCCTCCAACTGCTATACATTAATTATACGAATCCCATTCGTTGAAACTAGAGCAGAGAACCTCGACAATTCCGAGAAAAATTCATACGTCCTTTGTCGTTTCGTTCTATCTTTAGCTGTACGCTGTAACATTCTTCGTTTTATTGCCTATCTCTTGCAGAAAATTAATAATTCTTGATTACTGAGTACAATTTATTAGTTACGTATTTCACCTTTTTTTAGACGATGATTCAACATCCTTCTCTCTCCCCATTTTTGTCTCCCCGGAGTGCTCATTATTCAAGTAATTTAACGGCGCTTTTGAATTCGCGATTCCGAAAAACATTCATGAAATAATCATCTATTTCAACGTTTTCTTGGCGACAGAAAGGGCGAGCGTCAGCGAGAGCAAAGAACCTTACATGGTTAAAGTAGAGTAATAATTCAAATTTTGAGGGAGAAAAACAACATTTGACACGAGGCCAAATTGAGACCTAACAGCATTTTTATGCCTTTGAATCAAGTAAAAAAGTTGCAATTCCATTTAAATTAACCTCATATAGTTCTAGCATTGTTCCGTGAATGTTATTCTTCGATTTCTTACAGAATGAAGCGCCGGATTAACGTTATAATATCAGAATAAGTTAATTAGCTAGTTCAAATGGTACAGTTATTAATTGTTGGTTTCTTTTCAAATGAAAGACGACGGGTAGGTTTTTTTTTAAATAGTATATTGTTTCTTACATTTTTTCACTAAACGATCAATAGTTTTGTTCTCTTTGTGAAAACTAGTTTAGACGCGCATACACCTTGGTGCACACAACTATATTTTTTTTTGTACTTGTCTTTGGCCAAAGCCAATGTTTGTTTGATGTTAGAAAGATGATTTTTCAAATTCACGATTTTTTAAGCACACGCTTTCCGATTAAAATGTGTGTATTTTTTGTTTTGTTTTTTCGAATTCAACGCACGAATGATTATTGTTAAAACTAAAAAGATAAGTTGCACGCGTGAAGTTTTGCTGAAATTGCACGCAGAACTCCATCTATACAATTGTCAGAATATTTCAAACAGTTTGCAATCTCAACGTGACAAAGCTTCAAGAGTGACTTAATAGTTCCAAGTCCAAAGATTCTTTTTTAAATTTTTGTAAGATGAATCTTGCTTTATTAAATTACATATTGTATAATGAATTATGAATTGTCCATAGTCAAAATTTTTCAAATAAAGCCCTTATAAAAATGATTTCGCGTAGATGTTAAAAAGGACTGGAGTAAATTGTTACCGTGAGAAAAGTATTTGTTGGCTTGTTAACTCGTTCTCGCTCGTCCTTTAACTATAATTCTTTTTCGAATTGCCAGTCGAAATAACCTTGAAAGTTTATCATTTTCATCTGTCTGCGTCATGCGTTCCGCTACATTACGTTAAATTTCGTATATAAAGCAGGTGGACCATGAAAAGGTTTCGATGACCTTGACCCATCTTCTTTAGTATCGTGTCGCTTTCTCCTATCTTTTTAGGCAATATTAATGGAAAGCTCAAATATATTCCATTGCTTGATGAGAGCTTTCAATTGTTGCAAATTTTTTACATAAATAACAAAAAACATAAGATTGAACTCACAAAATCTTACTACGGTTCAACCCTAACAGTATATAAAGACTTACATTCTTCTTACTGAAAATTTTATCACTGAAATAATTGAAATCAAAATAGCTCGAATAAGGACTTCGCCAATTGTTTTTGCATCATATTACCAACAAAGTTACAAAACTTAAATGATATTCAACATCGATTATTAGTATGTGTTTAGATATTTGACCAAACACATTTGCAAAACTTAATTTAACCGATATTTATTTTTTGTGATGCTAAAGTTGCTGTTGCTGTTATTGTTAGTGGCTGATATTGAGCGCTATGGATGTGTTAAGTATATTGAAAACTACGACATAAATTAAAATACACATAAATAAATGGTATAAAAATTAATGAATAAAATGTAATAAATAAAAAAAATATCAATGGCTGTAGGTAGATGGTTGTACAAACGAAAAAGAACTGTGCTAATGGGAATAAATACTGAAATTTACTACCCACCAGAAAAAAATGTTGAAATAATTTATGCAAGATAATACTTGATCATATCAAGGGATCATAACGCTTCATTATTATTTTTCATGAATTATTTTTATCACAAAATGTACATAAATAAGATTGCACTTTATTTTCTTACTCATTTATGCAACCCAACTTGTTTCTTTTTTTTACATTACTTTTCTTTCACGTAGTTTTAGCTTAAATTTTTATAAGAATTACACACAAAAATGCACTAAAATCAAAAACATAAGTTAAATTATGAATGCCTGTAAAAAAATCCAATTGAAGCGTCAAAAATTTTCCTAGTTTCAATTTTACCGCACATACATGTATTGATGAATAAAAAAATATTTTAAATCACTCTAATTTTATAGTATGATTATATGATCTACATTTTGACGCTGATATCGTACCGAACACAAATTAAAAAAATGTTCTGATAAAAATATCATTCACAAATTCTTTTTTTTTTAATTAATTTCAAAATGAAACAGAGAGATTAAAATTTTTCTATTTTCTTTTTCATTTTTCTTGTCTTATCGCTATGTTTCCAGAGATTCCAACAAAACCCCTACTTCCGTTTACGTTCTCAATATGAAACCTTAGAAATGACTCTAATTAGGTTTAAAAATACATTTAGCGATTTTATATAGATAAGAGTCACAATGAAAAACTTTCAGATTTTACTAACTGAACATTTTACAAAACAAGGCTTAGGAAAACTAGATTAATTTTTGTATATATGAAAAAAGTAGTCTGTTCCTCATTGCACTGCTAAGGAAATGTATATAAGTTGAAAGAAAAAATAATAAACAACGACTAAAATATTTTTTAATTTAGTATGATAAATTAATAATTGCGTAACAAACTGTTGTATTTCTGCAAATTTAACGATTGAGAAACGAATAAATACAATGGATTGAATGCAAAACGTCAACACGCAACGACAGCGTACAACGACAAAATACAGCACAAGTACAATCAACAAAAATACAGCACCAGTCACCAATAAACAACAATCATATTGATGACAACAGCAACTTACATAGCAAATACCAATATGTATTTACAAAATATAAATATCGCTGTTCTTGAATTTCGATGCAACAAATTTCTGATGCACAAGTGTATTTCAAAGCAGATTCCTCGAAATCGATTTTTTCTGTTCAAATATATACATTGTGGCAATTACCGGGTACCACAAGCGTTTTTATTGTTTTATGTATCGTGAATGAAAAATAGATGACACGAGGTATAATGACATTGAAAATTTATAATCTTCAGCATATGCGAAGTGCTCACCTTGTTTTTTGTCACACTTGCTTCTCGAAGTCGTCATTTTATTTGATATACATAAAAACCTTATACTTACCCAATACCCTTACGAATACTTACTAATATTACTTGATATACTAATTTAAACATGTTAAACTTACTACTCAATCTAACACTGGTGGTGGTTATCTTTTTTTGTGTGTGTTGTTGCTGCTGCCTCTGTCTGTCTATGTAGAGCAAGGAGGCTGGCATCCGCACTCTGGTCGCTCTCGATGACCAGGGAGGTGAGTTTTCAATCCGCTCTAAATCACTTACTCAATTGAATATCAGTTTTTAAACACAAATTATTACTATTTTTAGTTTCTTGATTCAGTTTACGTTTTCTCGTATTATTTGTAATCTTGATGTCCACCTTGCAACTTTGTTTTGTTGTTTTTCTTTTGAATCGATATCTTTTTTTCGTTTTCACGTTTTTTTACAATGGTCTACTGTTGTTATTCGTCATTTTTGTTTCTTAGTCGGATATCCTCTTAAATTATTGCCATCTTCTGCAATCCACAATTTATCATTTTCAATTTTTCCAATATAGCGCAATCCTTCTAGACTACAGTCAATCCATAAAAGGAAGTAGAGTCGCTTGCTTATAAAATTCAAAATGTAATTTGACAAACATAATCAAATCATTTAGTTGTTAATTTTTTTCCCTTCTTCATATATGCATGTATTGCACCACATTATTTTCTTATCCAATCAGTTCACAAAACAATTCTTCGATTTGTAATTAGAAAAATTAATTTTGTGCAACTTTCCATACTTCAACCAATATATTGCTATTCAGTAGTTTAGTTGGTTGATAAGGTGTTGGTAAGCGTCAGTCAATTCTTCGGTTATAATAATACATTCATACTGATGAATGAAATATAGCTACATTGTAATAACCGTTACATTCCATAAAATTCTTGTACCACGTACATCATGCATTCCTGTATTCTCTTTCATACAATGAATGCCTATTCTTTAATCTTGTTTTACGAGTTATTTTTCAACTATATGAGAGAAGACTACGTGTAGTTTTTCAAGCTAAGCCAGATTTACTTTCAAATAAAAATATAGTCCCCTTAAAATTTATTTTCATTACATTCAACATGACATTACAATATGAAGAAGGAGGGGATCGTGAAACCAGTAAAATTCCAGTGACATAGGGTCATTAAACAGTTTTATTGTTCTATTAGCAATATTTTAAAAATAATGTTCTTAGTAAGCAACTTTTTCACCATCCCATAAAAAATCAAGCTATTGAAACCATTTGATGGCTTGATTTATCGAAAAAAATCAAAAGAAATATAGGAAGATGAGATTCACAAAAGCTACTAAAATTTATGTTACACTTACCTTATTTAGTTGATAAACTTGAATAAAATCGAGAAAACATTCATGCAAAAAGTTGAGGTCCAAACGTGTGTTCATTGCACTATGCTTTGTGCTTATTGCGAAGTTTACGTAACTTGGTTTTACAGTTGTAGATTTTAGACCGTCGATTTTTTTTCATTAAAATTTTTATTGTGACAGTGAAGCTTATTATATTCATCTTTATTTTATTTTTTATCTTTTATTGCTTGTAGTTACTTAAAATGTGAATCAGAAATATCTTGTAAAAGAGGAAGATATGTAATGAAGCAATAATTTATTTCCATTTAGTTATTCACTAGATAGAAAACACATACTCATGTAAAAGAATATCAAGTAATTAAATCTAACTTTCTCAGATCTAACTAGACATACTTTCCCTTTCGTGGGCTTGTAAATTTAGTCCGTTTAGTTTACACATGATTGTTGACATAAAGTGTGTTCATAGATACATTTGCAGCTTAATCAAGTGCTTCTGTATGTGTTGCTTTTGTTTCAAACAACTTTTATTTTCTTTATGTATATTATAAATTGTAACTTATTTATTCGTTTCGTCTATTCGTTTAGCCGTAGATTTATTCATAAATAATATACTTTAAACCTGAAGCTATTTAATAGAAGACGTTTCGCAGTAGCTGTGAAACGTCTTTCATTGATTTAATCATAAAAAATGCGTACTTATATTGTACATATATTTTTTGCAGTAATGCAGCAGTTTTTCTAGTATTATCTGTGCCTCGGTTTTCAAAGTTACTTTTTTAGATATTTATTAGAATTTCAAATATCCGAATAGGCTATATTATTTTAAAAATTAGCTCTGGTGAATCTTATTAAACGTTGTATTTATATTGAATATAGAGAGCAGTTCATAAATATTTTTTTCATTATTGGCCTAATAATTTTCGCGGGCATTACAGTTCCTCACTGGAAAAATAGCAATGTAGACTCCATTTATGTAAATTCATTTTTCACGCACAATAGCTTTTGAAACTTTGCCATGATTTCGCTGACTCTCAAAATTTCATTTTTGATTAAATAATTTGTTATTGTAGGCAGGCCTTCAATGGCTAATATATTGATCTGAAAATCAGGACAAAAGTAGTATATTATCAGCCGCTAATTACTTGACGAACCGCTTCTTCAATTTTTATGTTGTTTGGTTGATTATTTTATATCTGAATCCAAAATAAATAACTACATTTTTAGATATTGGCAATATTTTTACGTCAAGATGTATAACTATCAACGCAATATGAAGAAATTGTCAAAGTGACAATAAGTGCCCAAAAGTTACATATTTATAGATTTTTCGAAGTCTATCAGAACAATGCCCTGAATTAAAATATCATTTAATATGAATAAATATGGATTTATTTGATAAACCGCTTGTCATACTATCAATATCACAAACATTGTTTTTATAGAGCGAAGATGTTGGAGCAAATACATTGACAATGCTAGACCATCAAGGGGGTAAGCGATATATGATTGGCAGAAATTCTGCATCAAATTAACCGAGTACAATAGATACATAACTTTACTAATAAATTAGCTATAAAACGCAAGTTCGGGATGTGCAAGTTGGTGGTAATATCAAATTAACAAACTAAATACACTCCAAATCGAGCATAACGGCATGCAACATGGGAAATATAATGATGTAGTACAGTAAGTGTGTGTATGATCGACGCAACAGCGCCCTGTCGAAGCAAAAAAAAAGGAATCTACACAGTTGCACACGCTCATAAACTGAATAAATTAAAACGCTGTTCTTCCAGTCCCTAACAAACTCCGAACAACTTCTATTGGACATACTTACGCTTGCTTACTACACACTTACGTGTATGACTACTTAACAATCATATAATCCTCTCTTAGATTTTCTCTATACCTGATTGTTTTTCCCTTTTTCCTCTTCTACTTATATTAATCTGGATGGATCTGAGGTGCTGTCTGTTACTTTGCCCAAAGTGATCGCTAATTAATATTGCTAGCTCCTCGTAGTATTCAACGACAAATACGCTTGCAATTAATAAAAGGCCCCAAAGAAATCAAGTTTTTCACGAAAAAAAAATTCGTTTATCAATTAGAAGAGAACATTTTTTTGGAGTTATACGTATATGTTATTGCAAAAAAATTAACTTTTAAAGAAACAGCTCCTCTGTAGGTTTGGCAGAGCTACTATGTTACTGAGTAGCCTGTTTGTAAATTTTATTTGCAGTTCAATAAATAAAAAAATTTAAAAAAAACATTATTGTCGATTAAAAAGATATTCGGTTTCGTTATTTCATGATAATCGATGTCGGCATGTAAATTAAATTCAATTGCGAAAGGAGCAATGAAAATTGATGAAGGTAGACTGAAGAGACACTCGAGGCGCTTTGGCCAAGCCTCTTTGATTGCGTGTTATTTTTTATGTTTTTATTTTGTTTCGATGTTTCAAATAAATATTATTAAATATAATATGAAAAAAAATTTCCAAAGCATGAGTTAGGAAAAAAAAATGAGGATAAAAAAAAAGAAATAGGAGGGAAGACAGAAAAAAAACGCAGCAGAATTTTGAGGCAATACAGGCGATGGCGCGACGAGTTGTTCTCTTGAAAAAAATAAATAAATAAAATGAAAAAATTGGTTTTTCTGAAGCCGAATAAATGATAATGATGCCTCTCTCTCTCTCATTGCTCGGTTGTGCCTGTTTAGAGCCACGAAGTCGGGATGAAAACCCTCGTTATGCTGGACGAACAAGGCGGTAAGCCATTTCTAGCCATATTTAGCTTAAACTTTTCTAACTTCTATTATATACCAATCTTATATATATACAGCATATTATATTCTAGCCGACATATGTTTATCTCTTTCTATGCGCAATTTAGTCTGAAAAAGAAAACACCTTCGATGCCCAAACGTCTTTGCTACGTTACATCGGAACTTTTTTTATTTTCGTTTTTTGTTCTCTCGGCTCTTTAATTTATCAATAGATTTGCCTAAATTTTTATATAGTTGATTCTTGCACTGCGTGTAGGATTTAGTAGAGCACGAAATTTAGTTTTTATTTCACTCTTTTGATACGCCCTTCTTTTGTTATGTTCAAAATAAACCAAATGGTTAAAAGTCATATTGAGAATGTCATAATTCGTTTGTGTCCCAAATCAATGAATAAATTAAAATAAGTAGCTTTTATTTAAGAACGGGGTACATTTTTGTTGATAAAACTACGTAAAGTTTGTCGTAAAAAAAAACTATTTAGCAGGCAAATGCTCTTGGCAAGCAAATAGAATTGGTAACTTATGAGCTTTGAATGATAATCATTGTAAAGTTTTGTTAATAAGAAAAAAAGAACCTATGAAAGAGATAATAAAACATAATAATACTGTTTCATGCTCACTGACACCTTAACGACCGCTGCTCAGACCTCTTAATATATCCATGCATATACTTACGACTCTTCAATTTATATTCACCTTTAGTTTCTAATCAAATACCTCTAATATAACGCATCACTTGGTTGTCGCGTATATAACTTTCTTTTCTTTCCATATGCCTTGCATTCTCACTCTACATAGTTTAATATGATTCCAGGATTATTAATATTTTTGGCAGTTTTACGTGCAAAAGCCGACGTGACAATTAATTACTAAAATTTTACTCGGCTTTCGTGCAAAAACTGTCATTTTTAAGTTTGTTTCATGTTTTTTTTTTCCTCATTCCTTTTTGTTATTTGTGAGTGTGCGACGTACGTATATATAGCAACGGGTTGTATAGGGCGGTAATTGGCTTGGGTTCGATCGATAATGAATAAAAAGACAAATGTGATGATTGGTAAACAGAGCAACTCGACCGGATCGAGGAGGGCATGGACCAGATCAACGCCGACATGAAGGAGGCTGAGAAGAACTTGACGGGGATGGAAAAGTGCTGCGGGCTGTGCGTTCTGCCGTGCAACAAGTACGTAAAGCGAGTCCGTGTGAGTGAGGCCGAATGTCTGTGTGCGTAATAGAGAGATAAAAAGAAAGAAAAAAGAAAGAGCGACGAAGGCTATGTTTTGGTTTGGATACATTGGTGAAACGGTAGGGGTGCGAGCTTCAAGGAGGACGAGGGCACGTGGAAAGGCAACGACGACGGCAAGGTGGTGAACAATCAGCCGCAGCGAGTGATGGACGAGCGCAACGGGCTGGGCCCGCAAGGCGGTTACATAGGCAAGATCACCAATGACGCGCGCGAAGTCGAAATGGAGGATAACATGGGCCAGGTCAACACGATGATCGGCAATCTGAGGAACATGGCCATTGACATGGGCAGCGAGCTCGAGAATCAGAATCGCCAGATCGACAGGATCAATCGCAAGGTCAGGCATCTCTCATGCTCGATGTTCTTTGCTCATGTTCTATGTCCAGCTGCCTCCGTAACTATAAATCCACCTACCCACCCACCTGTCCACCCCCTTTATCTGTATATTTCCTGTCCTCGATGTTTTTCGAACCCCACCACCACCGCCACTCCGACCAAAAGAAAAAAAAAACTAAGTACATTGTTGTATACAGAAAACAACGACCAAGATATAATATACTCGCCTGCACTACGACGTGTGTTATATATATATTAGCGGCTCTGTGTATTATTATATATATATATTAACATTAGGTATTGTCTGTCTGTTTGTCTGTCTCTGTGTGTATACTTTGTATGTACCTATAATCCTAACAAAAAGAAAAAAAAGATGACAAGTAACAACTTGATATATTAACCCAATGTCCATATATTATATACTCTGTTGTTGTTGTTCTATTAGTCCTCCTTCTATAAATACATATATCAACGGTTAACACAAGGTGCGTATCCAATATACAATTCTATTCTCTCTTTACTTCTATCTATCTATATATATATACAGGTCTGTCTATCTTAGATAGTTGTTGTAGTCATAGTCTTAGATGATATACTTTTAGTCATTTCCTCTCTCCTATTTCCTCACCCTCCAACAGCCTTTTTTCCCTCAAACACACATAGCCTTTGGTGATCTCGATGTGGTGTTGCGAGCTTGCACGTTTGTCGTTAATCTCTCAACGAGTTGTTTTGCACTTGCTGTTTCCAGGGAGAGTCCAACGAGACAAGGATACAGGTTGCCAACGAGAGAGCTCACCAGCTTCTCAAGTAAGCTGGTCAATGCAGCAGCAGCAGCAGCAGCGACGACGACGACCATCAATCGATCAACATCAACCTTACTATCCTCCACGCAACACACACCCACACAGATCTGTCGAGTCGGCTCGAGTTACTCATCACATCGTCATCGCCATCATTCGCTACTGCGTCAACCCACATCTGTTTCTTCTATGCCCTGCTTCCTGACAAATTTCACCAAATTATCCTTTCACGCCTGTCTTTTATCTTCATCGAGCTTTTTCATTTTCTTCCTCTCGACTTGACTCGACTAGACCTGACTCTGGCTATTTCAATTCTCTCTCTCTCAATCTATCTTTCTCTCTCATATTGTAGATTGGCACATGCCTTACCTCATTCATTAATGATATTCAATGAGTAAATTCATCGATCGTGATGGACACACAATAATGAGCACATATCTTAAAAAATTTCTACACCAAAGCGATCGACAGAATTTTCTCGCATGATTCCGTTCTTTTCTTTTACTTTTTCACGCTCAAATTGATGATTGATGGATCTATAAACGTCTTTTCTATAGCAACTCCGCTTCAAGCCTGTACTTATACATGATATCTATTTGTATTGAACGTCCTTCCTTCCTTTCTTCTTGTGTAAAAGGGACGGACTTCTCGGCTCAAATTCTATTATTATATGCAGTTTATCGAAATCTTAATAATAACGGCAATAGTACTATATTTCTCTCTCTCGCACGGGAGAGGATATATCAGTAGAGAAACAAGCAAATCAGCATTAAACCACATGAATGAACTTTAGATTTACATTAGAGACTCATGCATCGGTTGATTGATACAAAGGAATGGACTGGGTCAGTTTTTACGTGCCTTTGATATATACAGACATATATCTCCTTCATTGATTTTACCTGCATATCGGATTTTTCTATATAGCTCGTCGAAATTACGTAAACTGTTACTTACTTCTCTGTTCTGCTTATATTTACATATATACGACTATATCCGACACATTGACGCATTTACCGATAAATCATCGTTCCCCCCTTTTTTTTTTCTTTCCTCCCCTTCGGGATGTACGTTTATCGATAAACTGCTCCGTTTAATAGTCGTTGTTTGTATTTGCCAATTGCAAACGACAGGAGCGGTAGTCATTAATTTTCTTTCTTATTCATCGTATCATTCATTCGTTCGTTCATTATGTAGTTATTGTTTTCGTCGAAGAATACGTAAAATTTGTGCTTGTTTTTTTCTGTTTTGATACCTGACGATGTTTTCTGTCTCATGCGTGTACGCATTGTATTGCGAAAAGAAAGTTAGTAGAACAAAAAAAGTGCATAACTAAGAAATTGTTTACTTGGCTTCCAACGTTCGGTGTTGCTACGTTTTTTTTTTTGTACGATGTAAACGCGTTTAAAATATAATATTGAACAAAAAAATTGTAATGTATAAATTCGTAAATTTCACTATTAGCGCAATGAACCAGCAACAAATGTTTGCCAAATGGCGGAAGGATAAAGTAACAATTGTCATAGTTATTATTAAAAACATCTTCTAATTACAGTAACTGTTTGTTAAATAATATTCTTAGCGTCGACGCATCTTATATAATACGAACTAAGAGTTCTTGTATCAAGTGTTGAAAAATAATGGTGCAAAACTTTATTAAAGAATATAGTTAGTTTAAAAGATAAACAACAAAAACACAACGATCTTCTAAAGTATAAATTTGATTAAGAAAATTATAATGAAACGGAGAGAGAGACGCGGTGCTTGATGATATACATCTCTTTATTATTTTAGCGCATTTATATAAGATTTTCTGATGAAAAAAAAAATAAATAAAGATTGCAGATCAGATCAGTAATGATTTCTATTTTATTTTTTAAAATTAAATAATTAAGGCTGCAGGAATGCCAAATATCTGCATGAGCACTGATACATTTTAGGTTGCATAGAGTAGGTGATAAATTAGATTAGCCGGCGGTAGTTATTCGAAAATTTGAAAAAACATTATTCATGCCCGACGAATCGAGAGGCTAAATACATTGAATGAAGCGCGTCCGATTTTGGGACACGAGCAATCGAAGATACAAAGATGGGAGGAACAAAAAATTGATAAGTATGAGAGTAAGAAAAGGAGAGAGAGAGAGAGAGAGAGAGAGAGAGAATGAAAAGGAAGCCGAGAAATGGTATACATATAGGAGCAGAACACTTAGAAAATAGGTACAAGATTTCAGATTCACACATTAGATCAGCTTAGGTCTCGAAGGATGTAGAAAACAGTTTTTTCGCATCAAAGAGAAGGAGATTCGTAGTGAGATCCAACTCGCGAGATCTGCTAAACCGAATATCAGTGTAACGGAGTTTGGCAGAATATTTAAGCAAAGGGCCATTTTGGGTCACACTTATAACGGCAATAGAGCAATTGTGACCAAGACGACGACGACTTGTGCATTTACAGTTAACCAAAATGTGACGCACGAAAAAAAAAAAAACCTGTACATTATTGTATTTACGCAGAGGCTTGTAAATGTATTGTAGAGAAAAAAACAAACAAAAAATTATTCTAGAGCTGATATGATGATACCGCGCGAACAAAAGAAAGTGTGAGAGAGTGAGAAAGATATATCTATGCGCGTACTCGTATGTCTATATATGTATGAGCTGGATCTATATATATATGTAAAAAAAAAATACAAATTTTGTCACATCGCGTGCAAGCGTTTTGAGAATGTTTTAATGTAAAAATGAGGTGCTGAACGACAAGCAATATCCAAGACGACAGAACAAACGAACAAAAAATTATAAGATCGCAAGCTTTTTGGGGGAACTTCACTTACACATATACACACACACACATCTACTTTCCTTTTTTTTACTTTTTTAATGCAGTTTACTGCGAGATTCTGCTGATAGACGAAAAGATCGTGAACCGTCCTTCGGTGTGCTATTTAATTCTTTGTTAAATGTCCTCTTTTGAATGATCGATCGATGCTTTATTAACACATGTGATTACTTATTGTACATATTGTATTTTTCCATCGTAGTATATGAGTTCAACATATACGTCAGTATTAAAAAACTTTACGTAAAGCTTTACAGCAGTCGTTTACTTCTTTTTTTTTTCTCACGGTTCAAGTTTGCCCGGATCGCGTGCTAAGTCGATGAATGCGAGAAATAAAATGCAGAGGAAGAATTCAAGTTGCACGCTGTCCTGGGCATTTATACATTCACTTATCAGGCCTATTTAAAACCACATAGCCACGTGTTCCCTTTGGAATTGTACTCGGCTCGATGCGAAAGTGCGTTTGAGTATTTTTAAATAGCACGCGACTACAATGTCTACGTTATAATTACCGGAAAGCAATTTTTATGGGAGACCGTAACGTATGTATCGATATAATGTAGGTGGAATTATGGAATAGCTGAGATACGAAAACACTGTAGGTAAAAATTCGCTGTCGACGCGTTAGACTGGATTTGTAAAACGCGCTCTGCGAGAGCAGCAATATATGAGATAGATAATTGTATATTTGGAATCGGCATACGATGAGATTCGACGTATTATAGTATGGAAACATGCGTTTCAGCGATATCGCGTTAATCGATTGATCGATCAGCGGATATAAGAATGATAAAAGTGTGAACAAAAAAAAAATTGAATGCCTGGTCAATAATTTGATAGAGTTGATGCGGCTCAAGTGATATCTCGAATCTGCTGTTTGGATTGCAAGCGCGCAAGCATTCACACGTAAAAAAAAAAAATTCTTCAAATTTTCTATTAACGACTAATATTAGATTTTGATTATTGAAAAATTTTTCGTAGAATTTGCTATGTACTTTACATTTATCAAGTTTTTCGATTATAATGCAATGCTATTTTCTTATAAAACAAAAAAGAGAAAGTTGTGCGTAATATGTGTAACCGTTGTATACGCATATAGTTATAATTCTATTGCAAAAACTAACTGTTAAATTATATTACATAGATGTTATTATTTCTTCCATTAATCGCTTGTTATAAACTTATTGATGAAGAAAAAAATTCATATTTATGACTGTTATTACGCTATTCTCATACGCCTACTGTTGCTAGATTAGCAGTGAGATTTGATTATGACAAAAAAAACAAACGTTATTTCTCGTATTCGTATTATATTACATAAAAATATATTTTAGCCTTATAAATGTATCTAGTTGAAGAAAAAAAATACGAGAAAACGTTCAAAAAAATAACAAACAAAAAAAATTCGAAAAAAAATATTTAAAAAAATTACATCATATGTTGAGTCTGCAGATTCGAGGATTGTCCGACGAAGGCGCGCATTGTACACAATTACAAAGAAATCGATTATCCATAAAACAAAACATACGTTTTTTATTGTTAGCGAAATGAATGAAAAACGAAAAAAAAAAACAAATGATCAGTCGATTTGACAGAGCGTTAAAAAAAATCAAGGCGTTAAAAAAAACAAGTATAGATGAAATTAAACTTGTCCTCAATTGACTACCTCTCGACTATTTTATTAATTGAGGCGGAAGAGGACGAGGCGAGTGGGGCCATTTATTTCAGAAGACAAACTAGCTAAACTAAAAAGATAAGTAAATTATAAAAAAATAAAGAAAAAATTATGGGGCGCGACAGAGTGATTCGCCCCAAGTTTCGCATTGATAACAGACGGTTATTTTACGCTCTTTTCAACAGTTTGCGTCACCGTGTAAAACCTCACATATACTGATACAAAAAAAAAACCAAAACCTACATAAACACACATGCATATAAGTATATATACGTATTATAGATAATTATATACGTATGTGATTGAGTGAAAATCGAGGAATATTGACGAAAGAGAGTGAAATAATGGTATTAAGCTATATCTCGCAGATTCTATATATTGTACATGCATATGAATATACTTTCCTTGGTAATAGACAACTGAAAATTGTATAATAAAAATTAACTTACATTATGAAGTCTCAAACAAATGTTTTTTGTCGCCTTGCATTTATTGTTCCAAAATTCTAATTTCCTAATCCTGCTTAAATTTGTCCGATTTGGGTATACCTGATTTATGTTCAATTGTAATGTGCATCTTATGCACTAAACAAACGTTACAATATTTTTTTTTTAACCAATCATCTGTTTTCTTTTTATTTTGATGTTGCACAATTTTGAATTCTCAGTTGAGTTTTTTTAGATTTATTTTGAAATTCTTATGCGTGTATTATTACAAATAATTATTTGACAAATGCAATGAAGAATACATTTATTATTATTCTGATGTATTTTTAACTGTAAAAAATAAAAAAAAAAAGAAAATCCGTTTACCGGTTTCCGTATGAAAAGATACTTTTTAAATTCTTTTACAGGCTTCTAATTTACCGATTCTGGAAGAAGGTCAAATAAAACTTCACGGTTCGATATTCAATGTCAATCGTACAGCTTTCATATCATACTTCCCAATGACATCATCTAAACAGCATTGTTCAAAGTTTACGACAAACAAATATCGAGAATCAATGACAGTTGCTCAGTGAAATGCACAACACCGCTTTCGCGTGTTAGTAAAAAAAAAATCCACCTGGAAGAAAAAAAAAGAAAAAAATTTTTTATTTTCAGTAAAAGAATAAATAATAAAATAAATGTACCTATTCGTGAGAGCAAGTGCGCATGTGGCAGTAAGCCTATTGGAGGGGGAATTGATAGTCATCTTCACCGTTATGACTCACTCTTTCACCAACCGAGCCAGCGAGAGGAGCTTACATTACTTCGCCTTGCTGAACAGTCAACAACTGTCACTGAAAGCGACCTCGCAGGTTTTCGTTTATCTGCGTGTTTTTCTTATAAAATTTAATACGCTCATCGTTATCCCGTTCGCATACTAATTATTGTGGGAGTACTGTGCGCCAGAGAAGTGCGAGAAGATCGAAGATAATCTCTTTTTTTTTTTCAACGAGGAAAGCTATAAGTAAGTTGTGAAAATCTGCTGTGTATAGATTCGCTGAGGAAATCGTTCCGTTCTGTCCTTTTATGAATACATATAAGCTAAACTTAAAAATGTAAGTTGGTTAATGATGTTGTCGAGATTTTACATTCCTATCGGAACTTTCTATAAGTGAAGTCTGTTAGTAAACCGGAAAGTTCAATTTGTATCGGTTTAAATCGCGATGTATATTTGTCGGTGAAGCACTATGCGAAAAATAGAATATTAGAATCCTTCCGCGCTTATTCAGGAATTCAGCATAACGGTACAATACAACATTTTTTACCTTTACTCTCAATTTTACGACTCAGCAACTATTTGTATAGTAATCTTGATAAGTGCTTAAATTAAAATTCTTTTGAAAATTGTTTCATATTGAAATTTTTATGAAGAACGACGTTACTTTTTCTATTTGTTCAGCTGTCATCAATCCGACTACAAACATTATCTTTTTAACCTTTCATAAACAATTCATTATTTGACTAATTTGAGATTTAAAAAAAAGAATCTTCTTAAAACATTGTTGACAAAGATGTTGAGAAAAAGAAATTTGTTTGTCAAAGTAGAAAAAATGATAGGTAAATGAGACGTTTCGGGAGTATAATTTTACTGACTTCATCATGCTATGTGTTTTTATACGATAAGACTTACCAAGTAATTTTGCATTCGAACGTTTTTTTGTGAATTATGTACACATAATATATTTGGTAAGACGGATCGTTGCTTTTATACTGTTTTTTGTTGCACAGTGTGTTTCGAATGATAATTAAAAAGCCTGTCTGATGAAGTAGGTTTTTGAAACCAGTTTGAAATTATTTTACTGTTTTGTTTTAGCAAGAGTTATACCTACAAAATTTATTTTATCATTGATCTTGAATTATTGTAAATTTAAATAAATTTTTTTTTAAAGTGTCTAGAACCAATTGAATTTTAATTTGGTAGGTCTTTTCACATAATAAAATGATTTTTGTACTCAACATTTTTTGTTTATACACAGTGTAATTTTTCTTTGTACCAATAATTATGTTTATCATTATTAGTTTCTTATTTTACAGGTATTATATAACTACCAATTCCATTAAATATTTTATATCAATGTAAAAAGTTAAACAAATCAAAGCTGTTCAAACAATCGTATGATATATTTCATTCTATAGTGACTATAAGAAGATAAAGTCTAAAATTAGAATTACAAAGAAACATCGCATGACTTTGTTTCATAATGTTTGTATTTCGTATTTGCACAATCGAAAACTTCTTGAAAAGGGTAGAGCTAATAATGATAATAGCGCGATTAATTTCTATTTATACACATAATTATTAATAATTCTCGCTGCTCGACACAATTATCGTTTGCCTCGAGGATAACTACATCCTAAAAAAATCACCCTACAATAAAAAAAGAAAATTAAACCCCGTCGATCTATCCGTTTTCCTTGAATTTTCCAGTGAAAAACACGAAAATATTCGACCGTGAAAAACAAAGCCCTCAGCATGCCCTTCTGTACTACGGGTTCAAAACCGCTGTGTGGGCGTTGATGAATGGACATATTCGGGGGGAAAAAACTTTCGCGATGAATCAGGCTCAAAGCAGCGACGGAATTTCCGTCCATCACTGACGACGCGAAAGTCTAGACGTCGTAACGTAACATTCTCCTGATGATTCAATGTAGAGAATGCTCAAGCATACTATAGAATACAATTATGTTTTTGTATAGAGCGAATCAATAGATCGAACCTTGACGATAAAAAGTATTAAAAAAAAAAGAGAACGTCGGCGGTAAGCTACTAAAGCAATAACATATTATACATCGGAGCAAAGTAAAAGTGAAAGTCAAGGGGATGGTGTGTTCGACGAGAGAGAAGTGGGGAACGATTTGGTCGAAACAAATGTAACGGGAGGTGGGCACGTGTTTCAAGGCGTATAGGGGAAGTATAAAAGTTTTTTTTTTTTTTTTGCAAAAGAGGGCGCTACTGGCCTGTAACAACGCGGAGTCGGCGCTTTTCTCACCCCCTCCTTAACGTCGCGGAGGGTTTTTCCGTTCCGAGCTTGCGCTATATATACTTTTTGTTACTACTCCGTTAATCCTGCGCCTATTGAGGCAGTCGTGATCTTGGCGGCGAACTGAATACTATAGCTGACAACGTCGCTTGGATTCTTATAAAAAATAGGTACGATTCAAACACGTAACGAGAATAAGTATCTATCGATATCGTGTAACTGAACTCCGGCTATTTGAAAATTTTCTACTTTATTATAAATTGATACGAAATTTGAAATCGTGGTTTTCAAAAAAAAGAGCGAGCACAGTGAGTATAATTATACCATATTTTCTATTTGCTTCAATTCTACAACAAAGAAAACCTGTTACGCGATTTCTGTTTACTATTTTGATTACACAGAAAATGATTTAAGTCGAAAATTCCAAAAAAACGAAGAAACACTGATTATAACGGAAAAAAAAATTATTAATAATCAGGTCTAGAAACTTTTCTATATATACAATCGATAGGAAGGGTATAAAAAAATGTTAATAAAAATTTTTTTTTTCATCATTTACACGGGTAAAAGCGCTACAATAATCGTCAGCTCACACATCCACACACGCACACGCCTTCTCCCATTCCCACACGCAAGCACAGACAGGCACTGAAGCACTCGCACATAATACACATAAAACCCATACACAGACACGCAACATTACCAAAAAAATTTTTCATACGATGCGCAATACATCGCAAAAGCAGTGATCGAATAATTCACACGAAAACAAAGCTTAAAATCTTCAAGGAATCGACATTGACAAAGAACAATCTTCGCGCGATACTTACTCATTCGTTTTTTTTTCTCTCTCCCCCATGCGTATGGGTCGGAGAAATGAGTGAAGGAGGGTGAAGGAGGGATGAGGAGAAATAGTCTCGTATGATATAAGATACTAGAGTGAAGTAGATATAGCACAACCCGTGAACCGGGGGGCGCCACTCAAAGAACCCCCTTACGTCTCCTCTCCTCTCCTTCTCTCTTGATGGGGGGACACGATAACAGCCAGCCGCCGCCGCACGTGGACGCGAGAGCTTGCATCTGTCCAAAACAACTCGTGCCGCCCTATATATCGATTCCTGCAAGTTTTTTTTTTCTTTCGGCTACGCTTTAACCGTATATATAGTTGGCTCGATATTAGTTTTCATACTGTATGTATGTACGTCCGAAAGAGCGATCTAAAGCGAGAGCTGGTTCCTATAAATTAGTTGGCTTCATCGATCGGATATTATAGTATATCTTATACTCTGTTGCTCTTGATACTAAAAAAAAAACGATGACTATAAGCTCAATGAACGATTGCTCGTGGTACGGCGAAGTGTGAGAGAGAAAAGACAACGGTACACACCCTCTTGTTTGCTTCGTTTTGATTTCCGAGCTTGCGGCGCGCTTTTTTTGTTTTTAACTTTTTGACGTTATTTTATAATTTGTTTGTTTATAGTTGTAATCAACGCTGCTGTTATAACGATAAACTTGCAGCAAGGAGAGTGAATTAGAAAAACCACTGAAGAAAGATGCCAGCGCCGACATCACCAGTGGAGGCGGACGAGCCAAGCCCACCCCGCACCGAGCTTCAGGAGCTTAAATTCAAAGCTCATCAAGTTACCGATGAGGTTATTAATGATTGCGAATATTTTTTTTTGTATATAGATATTTTTCAAAACTTACGACTGATTTATTGATTAATCTTGCAGTCGCTCGAGAGTACCAGGCGCATGCTGGCCATGTGCGAAGAGGTGAGTTTTCATTCGATTTTCTTACTTTCATGGGCTAATTATTTTTTCGACAGTTTTATACTTGTACTCCAGAATGTTCCGCGTTCCACGTTACTATAGTAAGATGTACAGTTACTTATTGTTTTCATTTTCTTCGAAATTGTATTTAAATTTTCATCATTTTTCTTGCTGTACTTCAAATGTTCTTCATTTCATGATCTGGAGTACAAGCAAACTCGGTCTTAAAAAAAGTGTCGCGAATGTATTAAAAAAGAATTGATGTAAATTATTATCATAGGAAAAATGTAAGGAATTAATTGGATTGTTAACTCGTTCTCGTTCGTCTTTTAATTAGAAATCCTTTCTAAATACGCACTAAAAATAACCTTGAAAGTTTATTGTTTTCATCTGGCTACGCCATACGTTTTACTACGTTGCGTTAAATTTCGAATAAAGTAGACGGACCATGAACCCATTTCAACGATCACCTTGACCCATCTTCTTCAGTATCAAGTCGCTTTCATCTATCTTTTCTAGACAATCTTGAGCTTTCAATCATTATAAAGAACTTTGGCAAAAGTAACAAAAAAAAAAACGAAATACTTAATTCACGTCTCGTAATGTTACTATAGCGTAACCATATAACAGTTCGTGAGGACCTATGCTCTTTTACTGAAATTTAATTTTGTCGCTAAAATAATTAAATTACGATACTTCGAATAATGGTCCAATCGATTATTTTTACATAGTAATAATTTTAACAGAGTTACAAGTAAACAGACATTTAAAAGCGATTATCAGTTTGCATTTAGATATTTGATCAAACACAGTTGCAAAACTTACTTTGGCCGATATTCATATTTTTTGCGATGCTAAAGTTGCTATTGCTGTTATTGTTAGTGGCTGATATTGAGCGCTATGGGTGTGTTAAATATTGAATCTACAACGTAACTCAAAACACACATCAATAGATCGTAGAGAAGTAAATAGAAAAATGAATAATAAACATCAATAGCTTTAGACAGATGTTTGTACAAATGAAGAATAGCTGTGCTACTAGGAATAAATATCACCATTTTTACACTTTTAGAGAATAACGCTTGATCATGTCGAAGAATAATTCATAATTTTTAACATTATCGCCAATATATGTGCAGACACGAATAATAAAATTATACTTTATTTTCTTACTCAATAATGCAGTCCAGCTCGTTTCTTTTTTTTTTCACGTAGCTTTAGCTCAACGTTTGATCTATTTACATACGTATTTAGCAAAATCAGGTCCAACTTTTCTTAAGACTAGAATACAAAATTTAACAGCGACATAATAAAGCACAAGTATGATCCACTAAAATTCAGTGCCAGTCACCAATAAACAACAATCATATTGATGACAACAGCAACATACATGACAAACATCAACATATATTGTCAAAATATAAATATCGTTGTCGCTTAATTCCGTTGTAACTTAAGTAGATGCAACATAAAAACCGATTATACTTACCCAATACTCTTATGAATACTTACTAATATTACTTGACATACTAATTTAAACATGTTAAACTTACTACTCAATTTAACACTGGCTGTGGTTATCTTTTCTTGTGTGTATCTTTACTGCTACCTCTGTCTATCTATGTAGAGCAAGGAGGCTGGCATCCGCACTCTGGTCGCTCTCGATGACCAGGGAGGTGAGTTTTCAACCCACTTTAGACGAATTATTCATTTGAATGTCAATTTTTAACACATATTTTTGTTATTTTTAGTTTTTTTTTCATTCAGTGTACTAGTTTCCTCGTATTCTGAGTTGTCTTAATGTGCACTTTTACTTTAATGTTTTTCTTTTGAATCGATATCTTTTTTCTTCTTACGATTTTTTTTATATTGCTGCGCTATGGTTCTTCAACATTTTTATTTATTCTCACTCATAAATGTTGTTCGACAAACATAATCAAACTATTGAGTTGCTGATTTTTTTTCTTCTTGAAATATGCATGTATTGTATCACATTATTTTCTTATCCAATCAGTTCATAAAACAATTCTTTGAGTAGTATTTAAAAGAATCAATTTTGTGCAACTTTCCGTATTCCAATTGATGTATTAGCTAATCAGTAGTATATTTAGTTAATGAGGTGTTGGTAAGCATGTCAGTAATTTCTTCGGTTATAAAAATACATTCCATACTGACAAATGAAATTCTTACTTACTACCTATATTAACCGTTACATTCCACAAAGTTCTTGTACAGCAGTACCACGTACATCATGCATTCCTAGGTCTATTTATACAATGAATGCTTCTATTTTAAACTTCACTTTCGTCACACAAAAAAGTGTACACGAAATTAGAACTCAGGCAGTTTCTAAAAACGTTTATTTCATAATCAGCGATCTCGAAAACGTGAAAAAACGCCAGAATTAGGTAATCGAAAATTTTCACCATTACATAGCTTTCTCTTCGAGAAAATAATATTTTACCAATGATTTTAAAGATATTCGCATCCGTCATTTTATAATTATAATCGATATTAATATACGAAGCAATTGTCGATTAAACAAATGGAGAAAAGGCAAACGAAATTAATGAAGGTAGAATGAAGAGACACTCGAGGCGCTTTGGCCAAGTCTCTTTTGACTTTGTGTTATTTGTGTTTGTTAAATTTGTTTTTAAATTTAATTAAACAACTGGAAAAAGGGCAAACGAAATTTATGTAGCTAGAATGAAGAGACCCTCGAGGCGCTTGAGCCAAGTCTCTTTTGACTGCAAATTATTTGATGTTTTTAATTTGTTTCGAAATTTAATTCAAAAGAAAGCATTTAAAAGAGCTTTAATGTAACACGAGTTTCAAGGAAAAAGAGAATAAATAATAAGAAACTAAAGGAAAAAAAGACCCAAGCAAAATTTCGATACAAAGCGATAGCGCGTCGAGTCGTTCCCTTGAAAGAAATAAAATAAAATAAAAAAAATTGTTCTTTCTGATGCCGAATAAATGATAATAATGCCTCTCTCTCTCTCTCATTGCTCGTTTGTGCCTGTTCAGAGCGAAGAAGTTGGAATGAAAACTCTCGTTATGCTGGATGAACAAGGCGGTAAGCCATTTCTAGCCATTTTTAGCTTAAACTTTTCTAACTTCTATCATATACTACAGTGGTGGACAGTTACTTAATGACGTTTAAGAACGACATTAAATAGCAACGTTATTTTTTTTAAATGATGTATATTTTCCATTTAAATTGCTTTTTTTGAGAAAGTAATTCAAATAAAGTATTATACTGTAATAGCCATATTTCTTCAAATAGTAACTAACAAAACTATGAAATAGTTTACCTAACACATAAGATTTCTATAAAAAAATGTAAGATATAATAAAACATAAGAATAATACTCATTCATGCTCACTGACACCTTAACGACTGCTTATCATATCCTTTTAAAATCCATGCTTATACTTACATCTCTTCATTATATATTCACATTTAGTTCTTTATCAAAACGTATTACTTGGTTATTGGGTACATCTTTTTTCTTTTCATGTCAATTGCATTCTCACTCTTAGAGCTTAAGGTGATTCCAGGTGTATTATTACGTCGCAGTTTTGCGTGCAAAGGCCGCGACATAATATCAAATATTAAAATTTTGTGTGCGTAATCTTTAATTTAGTTTCATTTATTTTTGTTAATTGCGGCTGTATGCATATCAACAGCTTGCATAAGGTGTGGTAATTGGAAATTGGTCAAAGGATAATGCATAAAAAAAAAATTAATATGACGATTGATGAACAGAGCAACTCGACCGGGTGGAAGCGGGTCTGGACCAAATCAACGCCGACATGAAACAGGCTGAGACGAATTTGCGGGGCATGGAAAAGTGTTGCGGACTGTGCATCCTGCCGTGGAACAAGTAAGAATTCGATTCCGAGTGGATGCGATGTGGCTGAAAAGAAAAAAAAAAGGATGGCGTGTAAAAGTTGACTGTCCTTAGTTTGGATTAATTTGTTTCGTAAAACACGTACAGGAGCGCGAACTACAAGGAAGACGAAAGCACGTGGAAGGGAAACGAAGACGGCAAGGTGGTGAATAATCAACCACAGCGGGTGATGGACCAACGCTACGGTGTGGGCCCTCAAGGCGGCTACATCAGCAAGATCACCAACGACGCGCGCGAGACCGACATGGAGGAAAATATGGGCCAAGTCAACACGATGATCGGCAATCTGAGGAACATGGCCATTGACATGGGCAGCGAGCTCGAGAATCAGAATCACCAGATCGATAGGATCGATCGTAAGGTCAGCGATCGCCCATCTTTCTTCTATCCTTCATATTTTTCAACGACCCACCGCTCAATGGCTTTTGGCACTTTTTTTTTGCAGACAGACTCCAACGATACGAGGATACAACTTGCCAACGACAGGACTCGAGTTCTTCTCCAGTAAGCTGCTTCATCGGCGATTATCATGCATCAGATCTGTCGAGTCCGAAATCATCATGGTCGTCATTCGTTTTAATTGCGTCAACCTGTCTATCTATTCCGGTGTGCCCTGTTTAAAAAACAATTTTTTGAGCCGACAGTTGGTATACATATAGAAACTGAACTTGAATAATGGGTACAAGATTGATTGTTGACAAAAAAAATGCAAAACATATTTCACGCACTAGAGCTCAGCTTAGGTTTCGAAAGACGTAGGAAACAGTTTTTATGCATCAAAAGAAAAGATTCAACTCGCAAGATCTGCTGAACCGAATCAGTATAACGGAGTTTGTCTGGGTCACGCGCTGTAACGGCAATGTGACGTACACGAAAAACCTGTACATTTAAATGTATTTATCGCAGAAGTTTATAAATGTATTGTAGAGAAAGTACGAGAGAGTGATAAAGATATATTAACGAGCGTATTCGGATGTCTATATGACGAAATCCTTAAAAAAAAACACTTTTCTGGGGTCTAGAATGGCAAAACATTTTTTTAATGCTAAGGCTCCCGGATCTTTTTCCTCTTTTTTTTGAAGGTTTATAGTGTCGGAAAATGCTCGTGAACATTGGAAAAGTCCTCGGGAACTATATTTTTTCAGCATTTTCCTGATATTAATAACAAACTAAAAATTTAATTATTTTGCAATTGTTTTGATAACTTTTTACCGCATAATTATTTTGAAACAAAACTAATTCCTACGGAAAGGTCTTATTTTTTTGCTATCATTTTGAATGGTCAAAAATGTTTTTAGCGGTCTTAGAAGCCGAGAAATCAATATTTGCAGAAATACCGTTTTTCGTCTATTTTCTGCGAGAAGAGCCCATTTGATTATAATGGGAAAATGCCGAAAAAGTAGTTCCTGCAGACTTTTCCAACTTGTTCACGAGTATATACCTTCAAAAAGAAGAGGAAAAAGGTCCGGAAGCCTTAGTATAAAAAAAATTCTGCCCTTCTAGACCCCAGAAAAGTGTGTTTTTTTAAGGATTTCGTCATATATGTATGAGCTGGATTTATATATTTATAAAAAAAAAGAATAAAATATATACATAATTTTTCGTTACACCACGTTAGGTGCGCGAGCGACAAGCAATATGCAAGAAATACTATCAGAACGCAATTGTTTCTGAGGGACCTTATACTTACATCTACTTTCCATTTTTTACTTTTTTAACACAGTCTACTACGAGATTCCGATTACTGCCCATGTGAATCATAAAGTGTGTGAAAACAAAATCAGTTGCGATCAAAAGCCTAGTCAGTAGTTTGATAGAGATGATCCGGCTGAAGTGATATATATCGAATTGTAACGCGCAAGCATCCAGAAGTAAAACAATCTTGAAATTTTTGTATCGCAATTTTATTTCTTTATGATATAAAAAGAACGTTCTACGTGTGTGTAACCGTTGTATCCATAGTTATATTCCCATTGCAAAAACTAACATATTATATAGATGTTATTATTTCTTCCATTAATCGCTTGTTATTTTATTGTTGAATAAGAATTTATATTTCTGGCTGTTACTATGCTATTCCCATAGCCTACTGTTGCTAGATCAACAGTGAGATTTGATTATAGAAAAACAAACGTTATTTCTCGTATTCGTATTATATAAATATATTTTAGCTTTGTAAATGTATCTAGTTGGAGAAAAAAAATACGAGAAAACATACAAAAAAAACACTAATAAAAGAATACAAACAAAAAACTAACAAAGAATATTAATTTTTACGACGCTTGTTTTTATTGCTAAAAAATTTCTTCCTAATTCTGCTTATTGTTCAATTTCATGTAAGTACGTGATTATTTACTTTTTGATTATATAATGCATCTGATTGTGCTATAATGCTTCTTTGTGACTTTATAATTGATATGTTAACTTTTTCATGACTAAGAACGAAATTTATTTTGCTTCTTAGCTTAAGAAATGTTTTAATTAATTTTAGATGCCCAAGTTCATCCGCAAACACGGTATTATTGGAGGAATGCAGTCATAGTATAACTGGCTATTTATGGAAGGTCAATAAATAAGAACGAAAATTGGGGAATTCTTTTCTCATTTATTTGTCCAAATGTAAAATATAATTATTTTTATTAGTATTACAGTAATCTTTACAGTATTTTTTGTTTTGTGTTTTTTTTTGACACGTTACAAATTTTTTTGTGCACGAAAATATCTCATGTGTAATGTTCGTCTTACGCCTCCAACGAGAGCTATTTCTATGATAACATTTATCTTTCCAAGAGCTTTGATGTTTCACTTTTAAAATTTTTTTTTTCATTTATTTTTTTTTTTTATTTTTCAAAGACGGCATTGTCTACCAACTCATTTTCTATTCTTATGGCAGTTACTTCAAAGTCTCGTTAACAACCAATTTCTTTCGGTTCAATCAATCTTCCATTCATCTATTACACAATTATTTTTCTGCTGTACAATTTTCTTCATTTACAATCACGAATGATACGTTTACTCAGTCAGCACTTACACTGATCGTCAATCATAATTACAGAACATTATAAAAACGAAGATGTGGAGTTTCAAATATTTTTTCTTCTTATGTTTTTTAGTACGTTTTTTTTTATTAAAATCATGAAACATATCGTACACACAATCATACCGTAAAAAAAATTGGACTCCTTCAATTAAAATTACAGAAGTCGCAATTTGATATCTCGAGTAGTCATAATAATTCAGAAACACTGAATACTCAGAGATTCTTAAATTTCAAGAGTATACACTTAATAAACATTACTGTATTAGTAATTTTATCAAATTTATTTTTTAAGCTCAAACCTAAATTATACCAGCACCAGTACAATATAAAACATTTATTATTTTTACAAGGACCTCGAAAAATGACAATAAGGAAAAAAGAGAAATCAATTTTTATACAATCGTACGATATAGAAAAAAATTTGCATGGAAACCCTTATAATGACGTATACAGAAGAGACGCAATTGAAAACTTTCGGAAGCTGACTGAGCAAAAATCCGTAGACAAAACTACAAAATTGATTTATTGTATGGTTCGTGCAACGTCATTGTCCATTCTTATGTGTTGAATAATAATAGCGCTTATTTCTACAACAAACTATAGGTTAAAAGGCCCCGCACGACTTATAAGACAAGTCATATATAATTATATATGTATATATTTGTAATTGTATAAATTCTAACAACAAAAATAAAATCAAATGCACAATGAGACAAATATAAAAAAAAATAAGAGAAAAAAAATATGCAAAGTTTGTCTCGCGATTTGTGAGCTCAGAGCAAAGTTGAATCAAGTGCAGTAAAGAGCTCGTTATCTTGCAACATATCGGCACTGTTGATAAAACTCAGCTCATCGTCATAGTTTAGCGGATTATAATTTGCCTGCTTATTATGAATAGGACTACAACTGTTAATGCTGGACACACTGTCACTACTCAAACTATTTGTCCACTGTGGCACTGTTTGTAATTGATCCTCGATTCGCATTTGCAATTCTGACATTTTATGTTGCGGCTGTTGCTGCTGTTGTGTCAGCCCGGCCATCGCAGCACCCGAGTTCGAACGTTGGAGCTCCTCTTGAATGGCCTGCATCTGTGAAATAGATCAAGTTATTAGCGTTTACATAAGGTCGATTCTCTACTAGTTGATTCATTTTACATCCCAAAATCCAGTTATATCTATTGTGGATTTAATTGTTGATTATTATTGAAAGCAGTGAAGAGGACAGAATAGAAGCAAGAGGTTTTATCCTCTCTCTTTTTACGGCTTATTTCTGATATTTATAGTTTGTGAATGATTTTACTTTCTGAAAAAAAAACTTTGAAATACTTTTTATCTTCTCAACATGCCTTTAGATTTTATTATTCTTACGTAGACGTAGATAATAATTGCGGCGAGAGACGATTATGAATCGCGCAACATTTCTTGGAATCGTTCAATTAACTTTTTTTACGAGCTTTACTGTAAATTCCAAAGAGTTATAAATAAGCAGCAATAACAGCAGGCTATAAAAATATTTTTCTTTTTCCTCTAAAAATTATCAAAATGATAATAAAAATCATAACGATACTCAACAATGAAATTATTAACAAGAGATAATTCGACAATAATATATGTATATAATCAAATAAAACGTATCGATTAGCCTGAAGAGAAAGGTCAAAACAAAACATTTTGCACGGCGGAAATGGTAGAGACGTACAACGAAAAAAAAAAGAAACGGAAAAAAGCAAGTATAGACAATAAAAGGATTGGAAGGACGGAAGAGAGGAGGAAAAGTATTGAGAGGCAGAGCAATAGCAATTCGTTTTGACAATGATTTTTGCACATGGTATATTTCAAAGTAACGATCAAATCAACACTTTCATATAAATTATCATGTTTCGTATCTGTGTGTTTTTTTTGTTTTCTTTTCGTTCAATGTCTGCAACATTTATAAAAAATATTTATAGCTTTAGAATATGAGATTCTTCGCTCGTGCATCGACAATAACACAAAAAAAATTTCTTTTACTCTTTTTTTTTTTCGATCGAGCGACAGCGAATAAAATTCTCACGTGATGGCGTCAATGCGAATTCTCTTATTTATGAACGTGGCAGTCTTATTTGTATTTGAGCACGAACGTGATCATTTTACTAACAATAAACTTGGTCGGACAAATCGCATAATTCGTGTGCGGCTGATGCATCGTTATATTTATTTTTCATTTTTTTTTGGTTCTTGCGGACTATTTACACGAGTAACTTCTGACAATGCGAGCCATCAATAACGAATCGCAGGAGTAATCATCATAGTATATGAAGATCTATTAGAGCAAAGGAAGAGGGGTAGAGTTCATCTTGGATATGTAAATGTACAGCGCTCGAATATATAAATATATAGTGTGGGACAATAAGGCGCGATTTGTGTGTGTTGCCCATTCGTCGCAGAGCGCATAGCAGGTACTACTTTGTTCGCGCGATTTTTTTTTACAAGAATAAATTGACGCTTTAACAAACTTTGAGTCTTGGGCTAAGTGAGATCAAATAGGCTTACTTATGTGAGCGTCTCGCTAACGCAAACTCGGGCGTGGCATGTCGAGCTGGAAAAAGTGGCGCGCATAATGAAGAAAAAAGCTGATGAAGTGAAAGAGAAGAAAAAAAAAAGAAGTAAATGAGAAAAGCGAGCGAGCGAGCGAGTTGGCAGGCAGTATGTTTTTCTTTTTCGAGGGGGAAGAGAGAAAGAGATAGAGAGAGAGAGAGAGAGAGAGAGAGAGAAAGAGAGGTGGGCTCATTTGGTGGCAATGCTCCTGGAGGAGCTCGGGCTGGACTTGGCGATGGGACAGACGTAACCGGCACTCACATCGCAGCCGGAAACGAGGAGATTCATGAGAACGCTGCTCGAGTGAGGAGGCTGGCCGGTGGTGGCCGCCCGTGCGCTACTCGTCGTGTCCATCCTCCCACCACCGTCGTCCTGATGAAGGCCCAATGCTCGTGGCTCGGATTGCTGCTGCAATTGTTGCAGTAGCTGGCTAACCGGCGGACTGTCGTTGTGCTTGGCTCGCTTTGACGAGCTCTCGTGACCGGATTTGTGCGGCGACGCACCGTTCGGTCGTTTGTTGTTGTTGTGGTGGTGGTGGTGGTGGTTGTGATGGTGGCTATGACTGGTGTCGTTGTCCGCTGAAAGGTCGCCAGAGAAAAGAGAAACAGAGAGAACAGATCGTGAGTATGAGCGCTCACGGGGACGACGCGTTGTTGGTGGGTCAGTTGGGAGACGGCAATAATTTCGTTGCACCTACCTCTGATCATCGGGTCGAGGGTGGTTTTCCCGCGTCGATCCTTGAGCTGATCGTAGTCGTTGCTGAGCAATTGAGCTAGACTACTGGTGCTGTTGGGTGATTTGTTAGGAGAGATACAGTCGTCGGGCGGTTCGCTCGACCTGCGACATAGTTCCAAAACGCGCAAAGTTAAGCGACACCCGTCACCTCTTGAATTTCGAAAGCGAGAAGAAACAACTCACCACTTCTTCTCGTCCGGAGCTGAATTGAGCAGCAGGCTAGGCTGAGCCGGCCACATGAGAACGTCGTCGCTGATGAGTAACTGCAGTGCTTCGTCCTGATCGGACATGGGTATGTAGGGGGCACGTAGTGCCAATTCGTCATCGGCCATCACGTCGCTGATGCTCATCATGAGCATCTCGTCCTCGGAAAGTTGCTGCTGCTGATGCTGCTTGTCCGTGAGGTGTGTTTGAGCGAGCGCCAGTGGCTCGGATTTGGGACTCTCCAGCTCGGGCTCGGTCTCCGACTCGTCCTGTCTGCGGCAGATGAACGGATCGAGCACGAGCTCGCTGGAGGGCACGCTGCCGTCGCCAGTCGACTGGCAGTAACTGTCGTTCAGAATAAACTCGTCGAGCATGTCGCTGAGGAACGGTGGCTCCTCGAGGGGTACGCAAACGTCACCAGCCGTCGGGGCCAGATGCGTCAGGTCCTCGGGTTCATCTTTGAGCACTGTGAAAAAGAAACAAAAAGACATCGCGTTACGTCGCTTTCCCGAATCTCAAAAAGTCGCCGACACTCACTGGTGAGACCCGGCTGGTCCTCGCTGAACGTGAGGAAGCCCTTGTTCATGTCCTTGGTACGAGGCGCGAATGTACTGGCAGTGGCGGTTTCAGGTGCCGGTCCCGGCCTCTCGCCCACCAGCCCGTACGAATCCGAGTTCAGATAGTCGATCGTCTGCTCGGGAATCGTCGGTTTCCTCGGCTTGACAATCGCCGGAATCAACAGCGGAGGCTGATCGTTCTCCTTGTTCTCAACTCTTGGCTGCTGTTGTTGAGGAACCACAGTAGAGCGGAAGAGGGAGGCGGTAACAGCGACCGGTTTGTCCTGTAGTGGTTCTCTCAGCGGCGTTTGTTGTACTGCTGCTGCTCGTGGTGGTGTTGGCTTGGTGGTAGTACCACGTGCCTCCAGTTGACGCACGCTGTACACCTCATCTTCGCACTCGACTCCGCTGCAAACAAACAAACGAATGTGTTGTGTTTATTTTTTTCTCTTCAAAGTTGGCCGCTTAAAGAGACAATAATAGCACGACACGACCACGACGATGCTCTCGCTCGCGATAGAGTTCGGTTGCGCAAGTAAGTTCAGCAGCTGACTGACTGACTGACTGACTGCTGCTGTACTTCTTCTGTCTCTGTTGCTCGTGCACGTGGGTCTATATGTATACGATTGAACAAAGCTCAAAGCACTGCTTGTATGTAGTATTAGTAGTAGCGAAGGACGGCCAACCAAACCAACGTTAACACATACACACATACACGCACAGTTGACAAGTTATGTAAATTGGAGCGAGAGCGAGAACACAATAATTGGAGCGACGCGCGAACGAGCGAACGAACGAGCAATTTGGTTTCCTTACACTCTTCTCTCTTATCGCGCGTTGTATGTATGCGAGATATGTAACGACAGGCCAGCTATCGCGGAATTTTCGGCGAGTGTATCGTTAAACTTAAAAAAAGAAGAACTCTTTTCTCTTCGTATACAAAGCACACAATTCTGATATTGCAATGACGTTGAACACTGAAACTACTGTACTGGCAGAGAGAGAAGTAGCGGCAACTCGGAACGCACGCAGGGCCAAGAGACGAGTGCGTGAGAGGGTCCAGCTGAGCTGAGAGTGCAGTAGAGTCACTGTGTGTTGCTTGCCCCCCACTCTCTCTTGTCTCACTTGCAAGAGTTTCTTCTCTCTCCGACGCGCGCGCGCTTACATAATTAACGTCAATACGCGCGCTGTAATGCCGCCGATGACTCTCTCTCTCTCCCCTATCTCTCTCTCTCTTTCCTCTCTTTATTCACTTGTCTGTTACAGTGTGTCTGTCTGTGGCTATGTAATCTATGCTCTGCTGTGTTGGTACTTTGTGTGTGTTTTTTTTTAAAGAGTGTGAGAGAGAAGCTGACTAATCTCACTGCAAAGCTAAACTGCCGATTATATTCGCGAAGACGAAGTTAGTTGGCCGAGATTTTTCCTCGTACGCAACGCAAGCATACGCACACCTACTATGGCCAATCAAATTTCACTCCCCACACTGACGAATATTATTTTGATCGACACGTGCACACACAGAGACAGAGACAGACAGAGAGGGTCCAGTTATATTTATACACGATATATATATACATGTATTTATGTTTGTGTGTGTTTGCGCGCATTCACGTATATTCTAATCTTAGCAAAGAACACATGATGATGAAGAGCGAGAAGGCGACGACGGGCTAGCGCGCGGCGGCAACAAACCGGCGAATAAACAATGAACAGAGAGAGAGAACTTGAAACGCATTTGCTGTCAGTTGCGCAACGAGTCTTCGTCTACGTGCACGTGCAAAGAGAGAAAAAAAAAATAAGAAAAAGAAGGAAACAAAATACCAAGGGACAGATCGCTTTACCATATTCATGAAGACAGTGGAGTTTGAATAAAAAAAAAGTCTCGCGAAACCGTAGAAGTTTTTTTTTTTTTCGCGAGCGTGCGCGCGTTTGTGTGACGTACTTTGAATGAGATTCACAAGGCGTTACATTCGCTGCGAGTTTAGCACTGTGCGACTTATCTTTTGTCGAGCGCGAGCTTGACTCTCCCTTTCTGGCAAGAATGCAATGGGAGGGACGAAAGGAGAGAGAGAAAAAAAAGGGAGGGAGTCTTCTTCTCTTTCTCGCACTTTGTGGCCTATATCGACCACGTGCCATTGTCGTTTCCCTCGCTCCCCATGTAATCCTCCCGAGGCGATCCTCTCTCCCGAAGATGGAATTTTCCTTTGGCGAAAGAAAAAAAGAAACATTTTTTTCTTTGGATTTTTTACCTCAGCAGATAGTTCACGCATACGACGGACAGTGGTTTCTGGAGTCTCGAGCAATGGATGAGCGTCGCTTGAGTTACAACCCAGGCGTAACCGCCTCGTTTGTTGAGAAAACGATAGGCCATTGTCTCGCACTGGCCCTTGCTGAACACTGCAAAAAAAAGAAGAGAAAAAAGCAAATAAGATTCACTTTTCGAAACGAGTAGCTGTTAATTTAAAAAAAAAGAAGTTCGCCACGATTAGCTTCGATCAACGAATCGAGCGGAAGCAATAAATTCCAAAATCACCGGTGCCGCTGCTGCTGAAGCGAGAGCCCCAATCTTTTTCTTCTCCCCTACTTCCTTAACTCCCCCACCCACCCTCGCACACGTATAGCCACGCCCTTGCCGAGCTGATCGCGATTTGTCAATGATGATCAAAATGCCACTTGTACTTTTCATTATTAACACGCCGAGTAGATAAACAGTCCTCGTTCTATTTACAAGTATTTAGTGAGGCGTCGAACCGGAAAAAAAAGGTCATTGGCCTGGCAAAGTTTTTTTCGTTTCTGTGATAAGAATTCAGCCCTTTCGTTCCGGGAAAAACAATTATTTATAGAAAGTGTACCTTTTATCGTAATTTATCAATTTAATCGAGTGTACGTAGTTACGTGGCGTTGTACCAGTCATTTGTCATTGTTATTGCTCCACTTATTTTTATTGTCTCGATAGCAGGTTCACGGAGCAGAAAAAAAAAAATGAGTACAGAATAACAATTGAAAATAGAAATTAGTGTCAAGCAATTCTTTCTTAGACATTAACAATACTAAATGTACTGTCGAATTTTTTATCACCGGTTTGAAAAATGAAATAAATTGTGAAAAAAAGCGAGAAAAAGTATTGGACAAGAAAGATAGATGGACTTACGTGATTTAAAAGACTTGTCCAGGGAAAAATTATCGAGAGCATGATGAAAATCGAAGACAGACTGGCCCATCAATTCTTTGCTCTCCCAGCCGAGAAAATCAGCTAATCTGTAATGAAATTGATCGACGCAATATTAAACCAAAAAGCAATGGAAATCAATTAATTTTAAGGAACAAGAGTAAATTGAACTCACTTGTCATCAGCATAAGTAAATTTCATGCTGAGATTGTGCTTCGACAGAAAAGTATATTTGCCAAGTGGAGTTTCGATGTTGCTGGGATGTGGCACCGGCGAAGCAACCACAACGAGAGAAATATTGGGCTCTTTTTCCTTCATCTCCTCTTGACCATTCGACTCGGCTGATTGACATACTTGATTGTTTTGCTCGTTCGAGTGAACGATAATGCGTCCAGTACAATGTAAAACCTACAACAAAAATCAAAGAATCAAAAATACATCCCACAATTCCACAACAAAAAGAAAACAAACAATCAGCAGTTATCTAACCTTGTAAGACGCACTCTTGAGATTAACCTTGCGTCCCTTGCTGGTCAAAGTGCACTTGAGTCTCAAGAAGAAATTGCACAGACGATCGTGGTCAGGCTCCGACGACGCCTTGACAGCGAACGATTCTCTGATCTCGTCGTGATCGCACGGATGACTGTAGTCGTAAATACTCTGTCCCATGAGATCCATCTATACAAAATAAAAAACGTATCGATTATCAATCTCGGCCCGTGTAATATAAATTCGGCGAACTTTCTTAAACCTCGCCAATAAATAAAAAAAGAATCAAATCGCGATAAAAGCACGTGTAATAAATAAAATCGCCGCCGACGTCGGCATCTTTAATATATGGTTTGATGGCCGCGCGAGTTATTATCTCTACACGTTGTATTGTAATCGATAAGCGATACATAATCGAGAAAAGTCTCAGCGATGTAGAATAATTTAAAAAAAAGTACACACGTGATATGAAACCAATAAAGAAAGAGTTATATACCTGCGCGATTCCCAGGTAGTCCTTGACATTGGGAGTGAGATAACCCATATCGCCATTGTTGTCGAGTACGAGAACAAAGCCATCGAGAGCTTGCAGAAGATGCTCCTCCAGGTCGGATGATGGCTCGGATTTGGCGAGTTGTTTCGGGACTAAAAGGTTCAAAGAAAAACAAAATGATGTAGAAATATATTTTCCTCCCTCTCGCCAAAAAAAATATTTACCTGCAGCCTGTACGAGAGTACGCGTCTTGAGATAGGCGATAGCAAGTCTCATGACACTGGCCTTGTCGAGATGTTGAGCATCGTTTGTCGTTGGACATGGACATGCTTGAGTACACGGCAGTGCCTCGGCTAACTCGGTGAATATATCGGTCTCGCGACTGCGCCTCGAGCGAGCCGCGTCTCGTGACTTCTCCTTGCGTTTCTCGTTGCTCCTAAAACAAACACAAACACGTTCGCGTGAAAAATCCAAATTTGAAGAAAAGTATCACATTCAATCAATCTGTACAAAAACTGTTCGAGAGCAGCCTCGTCGGCGATGGGCGCGTAATGCTGGTAGAAGTCGCGTTGACAGGGCAACTGTCTCCACGATTGCAGTGGTTCAGGTGCGTAAAGAGGACAGTGTTGGGTGTCGGGACAAGCGAGCCAACGGCTATCGGTGCAATATGCAAAGCCGAGTTGTTGCTGCTGCGACTGATAAGCGTTGTTGTTGATGATGGGATTCAATCGGCCAAGATCCTCGACGTCGAGGGGCCAATACGAACCGGCCGCGGCGCTACACGACATCTTCGCGACTGTAACCGAGCCGAGGTCTAAGCACCAAACCTGCAAGCTCAGCCTTTCGGTTATCAGTGCTCTCTCGGCTCGCGCTCTTTATCCGATTGATAAACTAAGTGTTCCCAAGTTGGACGGTTGGTACGTATGTTACGTGGGTGCGGGTGTGTGTATATATATATATTTTTTTTTATTGCTATTCATTTGCGATTACATCGATCTGTGCTGCTCATCGTCGAAGAGCGAGAGTCTTTGTGAAGGGAGACGATATATGCAAATCAATCGAAGATGTGTGGATAAAGATAGATGAAAATAACAATTATAAAGATGATTTATAGAGATAAAGAAAACACGCCGCTTATCTCTCGCATAGCACGTAGCGCGCGCGCTAGCACGAAACATGCGTATGTAATTGAACGCCGTCTACATATATATGGCCAATTCCACAAAAAAAAAACTGCCATAACTTCATTCGGGTTTTGGCAAATTAAAAACTCGGGTTTACGCTCGGAAATGATTATATTTTCTCAATCTACAACACTAATAGAATCTAAAAACACTAGTGCCCCACGCCGAGTAATCTCGTGACACCCTTTTTTTTGGACTTAGAACACTACAAAAAAAAGTTTTAAGTGTGCAGTAAATTTAAGAACTTTTTTATTTTTCGTTTTCATCTTGCTTAATTATAATTATAAGGCTCAATCATTTTTTTCCGAACACTTGTTGACCTAAGTGACAAAACCTATTAATTTTCAGATCATTTTTGCAGCTCCTTAGTTGAAAACGAGCGAGTTCTTAAAATTGCTGCATACTTATTTTAAGAACAAATCTACTTAATTTAAGAACTTTTTTTTGTAGTGAAGTCTTAAAACGGTCAAAAAATAATACACTAAATTCCATAGTTTTTTGGAATTTGACAAAAAATGAAAAAAAGATAGCGTTAATCTGACTTTAGAATCGAATTCTACGCCTCAAAATACATCGAAAACCATATTTTGTTTTTTTTTTCTACTCGAAATTCCAACGCTTGTAGAGCTTTTTAAACTACAACAATGCATAAAAAGTAAAAAAAGCTAATAAAATGGCAAATCTGGCACGTTCAATCAATTTTGTGTGTTTTCAGAGCTCTACAAGAGTCGAAATTTCGAGTAGAAAAAAAAATAAAATATGGTTTCCGGCGTATTTTTAGCCGGAGAATTTGATTCTGAAGTCCGATTAATGCTATCATTTTGCCTTCCTTATTAAAATCGAAAAAAACCACAAGAAACCAGAAAAGCTCAGATTTTCGTTTTTATCGATGCCAGAACTCTCACGTGATTTTAACACTGTCACAAGCAAAAAAGGGGGCGTCACATGAAAGGAGAGGGTGGGCAAGAGCATTACGAAACTTTTGATGCCCCGTAGAACCGCGTAACCCTAAAATAAAAAAACGCTGCCGAATTATGGCACTTTTTTTTGTGGAATTGGCCATATACGTGATCTCGATATCGCGGAAAAACGCGGAGCCAATCCCGCGGCAAGCTTGACCAGCAGAGCCGCGAGAGATACGAGTGGAAATTTTTTTTTTTTTTTTTTTTTTAGCTTGTCGAATGCGTCGAGGCGCCACTGTACTGGAAGCTCTGTCGATAACGTCGCGAAGCTATACTGGGTGCTTCTTAATTCCGAAAACAGAAATACGTTCTTTTTTGGCAATAAATAAACGGCGATACGACGTGCGTCACACGAATCTTTAACGTATATAAATCTCGTGATTCCTTATAGTCTCGCGAGATTCGTATCCGCTGCTGCTTTTTTTTTTCTCTCTTTACCTTGCACTTTTTTCTCTCTCTCTCTTTCTCTCTCGCGACAAAACAATCTATTTCTGGAAATAGAATGTAGCAATGCAACGTGTATTTGATTTGTTGATTTCCTCGTGTTAAAGCTTCGCTTTTCTTTCCTTTTCACGTTTGAGCCAATGCATACATAGTTTCAGGGACATTTTAGATTTTTCCTGCTTGTTATGTAGCCTCCAGACGATTTGATCGCAGCGAGACAATAACTATAATATCAGATCGGATGACATATCAGAAGGAATTGCAAAATTTATTTAATAAGGTTCAATGCACACGCGCCATCACGACTAATTGCTAGGCGGAGAGAAATGAACTTTGAAAATAGATAATGAGCTTCGATAATAGTTTTGGCTTACGTGCCGACGTCGAGAGGCAGACAAAGTCTTCCGATTGTTAATCATGGAACGATAAGAGAGAATTACGAAGAAACATTAAAATACGAAAGAAACAAAAAACATGAAATTGACGTATATATGGATGATGAAATTTTTGAAAGTGTCTGACGGCAGCACCTGTCCCGCGCGAATTGATTGGCCTATTTTTATACACGATTGATTATACTGTACGTGTGTGTTGTAATTGCGCATATTATCTTTTCGATTATCAAACTCGTATGGGCTTTGTACATATACATACACGCACAGATTAGTTTCAATATTATTATCGGTCGTCAACAAATTTTTTTTTTTCTCATTGGTCGTAGAGAGAGGAGAACGTAATTTACATAGTTATCAAATTAAAAAAGAACTCGTAAACTTTGTCGATCTTTGCCCTCCCGAAAATATATTCAAAAAAGTGTTTTTTTTATTCGTTTCTCGGCGTCATCGCAATATTACATTTCGTACGTCAAAAGAGAGATGAATCACCGCTATAACTAACAAGTAAGTTTATGCAGTATGCGCGATATTGTTGAATATTTATTGCTCGATTTTTATTTTGTTTTTTTAAGGGCATCCCGAATATTAACAGAAAAACCAGTTTTAATCAGTCAACTCTCGACGACACGTGTACGACGAGGAAACTTTGTCGTATCTGCTGCTTTGTAAATCGATTTTTTTTTGTTTTTTGTTGTTTTAAAGTCGTCAATAACATCCGTCCAGTAAATTTTTCAAAAGATATGCAAAGCTCGAAGAATGAGAGGGTATTTTTCTTAATTCTATTCGTCGGCTCATTGCCTCAATCGTTCCAGAAAATATAAACAACTCTTAATATAATCCCCATATCGACTTTGAAAAGTACATTGACTCAAAGCTAATGGGTCGCCCAAAATATTTTCAAGGCCGTGTACGCAGCTTTTTTTCTTCACATCAAACCGAGGTGTTTTTTTTAATGAGGTTATACCTATTTTTTTTATTCATTTATTTGGAGTGATATTTATGATACATACGCTCTTCCTAATTTATTAACGACTATAAAATGTGTTTATTCACGAATGTTATTCAGAATAGATACACGGATCTAACGAGTCATGACGTGTGAACAAAAAAAAGCTTCTAAAACGCAGCTTTATACGAATTAAACCTTGAAGGACAGCCTTTTTGTTCAAGGATATCGCGAACTTATTATTTTTTTTTTTGCACAACAATGAAATTGTAAGTTTGAAAGAGATGCCTTAAAAGCGGATCAAATGGCTCATTTTTCAATTGAGAACAAGCCTCAAGAGAGTATCAAACTAACTGCGGAAAATAATGAATCTCCATATATATATTTGTAAAAAAAACAGTATTCAAAAGAATTAATTCGAAACGAAACGTATCACGAAAAAATATTTCTAAAATGAAAATGAATGACAAAACATATGGTAGTTATGTTTAAAGAAATAACAGTTTCCAATTTTTCAACGTCACGTGTAGTACATTGAAAAATAATCGACGATCATTGTGTTGTTGTCCTATTCCGCAACAATTCTACAATAGATTCAATTATCGCAACAATTTGATGCTCTAGTTAGTTTACACCCAAACACTAAAAAGGAGAGGGGGGGGGGCAAATTTTCGTAAAATAAAAATTTCATTAAAATCGTCTTAACGCCACAGGTTATCGACCTCATGGGGCAGACACACCCATGCAGATATATCTCGTGAAAATCAACTCGTCGCGATATTTAAATTTATCCAACGCGGAAGTTTACCCTGTACCATGCCATCTTCGTTGAAATTAAATAATCATTCCTCATAAAGTACTCGAAATTATTTCAAGTGGAATTCGACGGAATATTACAATCGTATCGCATCGATTATCTATGAAGTATTTATAAAATAAAGCATATTCGCACTTTCAATAAACTTTTGATTGCAGTAAACGCTATAACCATCGACTTTATTTTCAATCCCAAGCCGAATATCATTAGGATCAATCAAGAATATAGGACAAGGTTTGCTTGCTCTCAAAAGATTAATAATTCATTAAAATCTAGATAAATCTGTTGATCTCGAGCGCATACATATAGACACATGCATTCGATGGATAAATTGCGCAATTTCACTTGACAATCCTCGCAAGTGTTTCAACCCAACTGTGACTTTATTCGAAAGAAACCAACGTTGAAAGTGCTATCAAGGAAGATTATTTAATTAAGTGTTTAATTAATCATTGAAACACGTGATCATCTCCAAACAAATAAATAAATATTTGTGGAACGACCGAAAATAAATTTAAAATGAAAAAAAAACACTCGAAATGAGTATACGGGGAAAAGATGGCGTCAAAAGATTGGAGAATTGTTAAGGTCGCGCGTGTTGCAAAATGTAATGGGGGCACACGCATAAATCGTCTGCGAACGTATAGCATTATAAGTTTTATTGTTGATAAAGTCGTCTCTGACCGATTATTATTCAACATATGTAAAAGCTTTAAATGTCGTTGAGCCCCATTTCGCTCCTAAGAGGAAACAATAACAAGTGGCCAGACAGACGAGGGAGAGCGAGATATTATTATATATTTGTAACATGCGATTAGAACAATGAGAGATAAGATTGAAAAAAGAATAGAATGGCTGGCGTTAAAACATGAAAAATATAATGTAGCCGCTAATGAGTGTCGAGCCGCGCGAGAGTTTATTGTTTAAATAACTATCAATACGTTTTGCAAACGAACGGATGAATTGAAAAAACAAGGGAAATTGTATGAATATTAAACAAGCAAGGCTTTTGATATGACTGGTACAAAGACGATCCCAGCCCAGCATTAAGAGAGTTTTGTGTCACATGCAGGCACTAATTTGGAGAAATCAAAGACAGGCACAGAGAGAAAGAGAGATAAAATTAGAGTGCGTGCGAGAGAGAAACATATACATATATAGAGGAAAGAATATTATCAAAACTCCAAGTAATTCTGATAAACAAGGAAAGCGCGAATGGAATCCTAGGATTCGAAAATTTTCAGTTTTAAAATACATCACGAAGAGCTATGCAGCTGGCGCATGGGCATGGCGCATGTTTACCAAAATGCACGCGTCGCATAAGAGAAAGAATGATGTTGGGAGCCATGAATTGGGAGTCAGACTGAAAAACCAACGGAATCGAGGTGGAGGAAAAAAAGAGAGAGGGAGTCTCTTTGTCGTCACCATCATCATCATCCACGAGTCGGCTACCTAATCTCTCTCTCTCTCTCATTCTATAGAATGCTCACCTTCTTTTCTCCTTCATGTTGACAATTCTGCTAGATATAGGTTGGGGAGAGAAGTCTGCTGCTGCACTTTTCAATTAGACACTTTCTCTCTTGACACACAAAAACTTGTGACTGTTCAGCACGCGGTCAGAGGAAAATCGTTTTGACGTAAAATACGTAAGAGTTATTCGGGAGGGCACGCGCACAATGCTCACACTCTGAAAGATAATAAAGGCAAGGGCGATCTTCCCGAGACACGCGAGACTCACGAGACTCCTCGTCGATGTCTTTTGGTCGTCGGGTATTTAGCGCCGCGCACTCACTCTTTAACAGCCACACACTGCACACTCTTAAAACGAACTTGCTATGCTGCTTTCTCTCTCCGCCTCCGGAGAGACTTCAGCTGCGGCGTATTATTGTTGCAATCCGCGTTCGTGTCTTCTTCTCCACTAAGCTCTCTCGAGAGAGCGACCGACGCACGAGGATGTTTTACAATCAAACGTAAGATTCTAGTTGGATTGCAATTGATTTTTCGAGCACCAAGCTGTCATTGACAGCAGCGCGAATTCGAAGGCATTTCCGCGTTTATAGCAGAAAACAATACGATAAAACTGCGAAGAGCGTTCGCTGGGAACGCTCTATACGCACACACTGTGTAAGTATTACTGACAAAACTAAAGTAGCGGGCACACACACACACAATCGCGTCCTCGCTAAGCTAAGCGAGAGCCCCTGTTTATGTGTCGAGAGCGCGTCTGTGTGTGCGTGCGTCTGCTGGCAATCATGGTGGCGGCACACTATGCTGCGCGTGGCTCGACGTAAAATACTTCGCTTACGCGCACCCATCCGAGCGAGAGAAAGAGAGAGAGAAGAGTTATTTGCGCCTTGGAAAAGTTCGCCGCTATTCGGATTTTGTTGTTCGATCTCTCTCTCTCTCTCTCTCTTTCTCGTTTATCGCACTTCATTTATTTTTATTAATAAAAAAAATCTCAGTTAATTTTCCTTGTATACTCGAGGACTTTTTTCAATGAAAAATTGAAATTTTAAAATTCATGTAGTTTTTCAAACTTTTCCATACTGCATGGCCCTCATTCGATTTTGCAAAACAACGAAGATAATATGAGCTATCTGCCATGACGTCATAGAGCGCAAAAAGAGGTCGGTTATCTCGATACATATAGGTATATATAAGTATTTGTCCATATGTCTGTTGTTTGCGCAGACTTCAGCTGGCAGCTCGTGTGTAGTTATCGCATTGCGCATATACGCATATACATATATATATATAGCAATAGCATACCTATGTGAAGCCACACTTCGAGCATAAGCCACATGCTAGTACCGGTGGCGACATCAGTCGGCGAATCTCGTAAGATTCCTTTTCAAATTATACAAATCTTCATATTGCTCCTTCTTATGTCATTCGCGAAGCGCGTCACTCGCTTTGTCACATTAATTATGGAATTATTAACGATGGACAAATGTTATATGAGTCAAATAATAGTTACCGGAAATCATAATTTTTATTGCCCATTGAAATCAACATTTGCACACAAGTGTGCATCGGCTCTGCGCGTTACGCAAAATCGTCGCATAAGAGCGAAATTAATTAAAACCATATGGAGCGCGCGTGCGGACGTTTAAAAAATGACGGTTGCTAAAAAAACAAATGTGGAAGCTATTTCGAATGAAAGAAGCGTAGAAGAGAACGAGAGAGAGAGAGAGAGAGAAAGAGTGCGGATTGATCGCTTCAGCAGGCTTGGCAGCCTTGAGGCGAGAGAGCTTTGAGCAGGAAAGAGGAAGGAGAGAGAGAGAGAGAGAGAGAGAGAGAGAGAGAGGAACGATTCTCGACTACGAAATTGCGAACTGCAGTTAGCGTACAGTACGCGGGTGTTGGATTGCGGGTTAACTATATATATACGTACGCACACACTGACAGGATAGAAGAAGTTCGAGACGTTCGTTTTAGGCTTGCGGTTGCGTGTTGCTAGGCCGTGTCTTCAATATAAGTGTACGTATATATGTATATTAGAGAAGTGCCGGATAGTGTGCGTCGACTGTACCGACTGAACTATAGTAGTCGGCTGCTATCCGCCTTACGCTCCGCCGCGAGGAGTTGACTGCTTAGTTCGCGAGAAGCTCTTGGCTTGGACGCATCATTGCCGAAAATTATTCGCTGTTTCTCATCAGTTCACTGATTCTACATTGTCAATCATGGCTATCTGTAAGTGTTTTCTGCCCTCTAACCCACTTTTGTCTTTCGATACAGTCGTACGCGCGAATCTTAACTTACTTGTCGAGTAATCAATCGTCGAAAAAAGAGTACCGATTTCCGCGTGTGTGTATGTGATCCGCCATTGGCGGTGTGTACATCTATCGCGAATAACTCTACGTGACCTTCACATTGCTGCGCCCTTTTTTTTGTCGCCTACTTCTCAACAAACGTCGCGTTATACATATGTATATACACGGCGGCTTTGACTCCGAAATATATTTTGGAGCTGCATTAGCTCGCACGTCGTGTTGTCACCTTGGGGGAATATACAATAGCGACACGCAGTTATTATGAAATTCAGCACATATACACGCATACTCTTTTTTTTCGCGCACAGCTGTAAGTGTGTAAAATCTCGGCTATACATACATGTAAAAATTGACGCGAGCTAACTGCGAGAAAGAGAGAGATCGATATAAGAAAAGGGCGCCGGCAGCAGCAGCAAGCCAGCATATATGAATCATCGTGTGCTATACGGCAGGGCGCGACTTAGTGGCGCGCGCGCTAATTTTAGTTTTTTTTTTTTTTTATAGAGGGAGAATCCCACTTTGTACGTAGTGCGCCAAAAATATACGAAAAAAAAGAGAATTTTTTATTTTTTCATCGGGAAATAAATCCGTGAGCTTTCGCCGGTATACATTCCTAACGGTTCACTATATAGCGGCGCTTGTGTGGGTAAGCAGCTCTTCAAGGCTTACGAAAATAGCCAGTCGTGCGTATGATATAGGTGAAATGGAATTAGGCGGGGTCCGAAACTATAAAATGTATACTGTATAACTTCAACTTTAATTAATGCCACTTGGCCAATTTCATAATCGAATTTCATTTTTCGTTGATGATAAGTATGCACGTCGCGTCAACTCGCTTTATTATTCAAAGATAAATCTCGAACGAAACGAAAGAAAGAAGATAAAAAAAAACTAATCAACTTTTGCGCGCTCGCGAGTCAAGTGCAAATAATTCACGTAAGTTGCCTTCCCTTTCGAGCAATAAATAATAGCTCGGGTATGCGGGGGACGCCGTATATGCTTTTTATTTGTCCGAGCAAATCTGTACGTCAACAATTTTCATCGATCGCCGTGGCGCGCGGAACAATGTTACGAGGTCGCGCGCGCGTATTACTCCTTTGAGAAAAATTCTCGGGGATTGCGGTAATCTTAGAAAACACATTTATATATATAATACACACATCATCGAGCGTGATTTTGAGATCATCCGGCGGCTAGTCGTAAGCGCACGAGCTACTTAGCCCCAATGATATTATAAGTCTTTATAAACTCGGCGATGATCTAATCTGTCTCTCTATGTCGCGTTCCTCCAAAGTTTTGCTAATGAACTTTTATTCACTTACGACCTCGTTTTTCTGCTACTGGAATGTCACTATATACATATACGTGATGATTGTCAATGGCCATATCGCGTTTATATATCGTGATTTGCGAAACTACATTTTTAGCCGAGTCCACTTTTCATACACTTTAGCGCTGAGTGTAGCTCGCTTAGCAAGCGTCCTTGAAAGCTTTTAGATTCAGAATAGTAAGGTTCACTTAAGCTCACTTATATACTCGAGAGAGAGAGCCCGCTAATTCCTAATGTATTGTCACTAATTTCCGACGCAACGCATATTTTCGAATCATATCATCGAATCGATTATAATAGATACCTCATTTATTATAACGAAGGCGGTTTCGTCTTCATGGTCAACGCCCACACTCTATACTCTATTGTATATATATAATACTCGCACTGATCAATTGCCTTTTCGACAATTCGTCATCTATCAGCACTGTCGACCGAGGACAAGTTGGAATATCAGTTCTACCCGGTGAACGGCGGACAAATTCAATTCCGCATCAAAGCTCCTCATGATGCTCACATCGCTCTTACCACTGGACCTTTCGAGGGAGATCCAATGTGGGAGGTAAGTCTTTTCAATACTCTCTCTTTATATCTTTCGTTCTCCAATTTAAGTATCTATTTTTTTACGCAGGTGTACATCGGCGGTTGGAAAAACTCGAAATCGGTGATCCGTAAAAACCGAACGAAACCCGACGTCACCGAGGTTCCCACTCCTGATTTTCTAACTCCTAACGAGTACCGTGGCTTCTGGATCAGGTAAATAGAGGGAGAGAGAGAGAGGAAAAAATAATCGACGTGTGTATGCTTTTCAAGGTGTCTGACGCATACTACTTAGACATTGAAATCGTGCGTTATATTGTATTTCAGATGGAGCGGCGGATATCTGACCGTGGGTAAAGAGGGCGAATACGAGCCTTTCATGAGCTACGTCGATCCTGATCCATTCCAGATTGGCTTCTTTGGCGTTTGCACCGGTTGGGGTGCCACTGGCGAGTGGCTTATCGAAGGTAATTTCGACCTTTAATTCCATTCTACTATATGTAATAACGAGTCGATATTTTGATATCTGTGCAATTTTTTTTTTTCGGTAGTTGAAATTTTTGTAAACATTCAATTTCCCTCTTTTTTCATATAAAATTGGACATGTTGGCCTGCAGAAAGATGCGTTGGCGGACCAGGTGGCTCTTGTACGTAAATCTACACGAGGTTTCATTGTCTTTCTGTTAACAGCGTTGCAGTGTGCGAGCTTGCTAATCTAAAAAAAAAAACACAAATTAACGCTTAACTGCGTGCGTTCAAAAAAAAAAAAAAACTAAGCTGTGCGTTTATCAAACAAATGTCGAGATTAGCGACTAATATCGTAATTCCGCTTATGTTTAGATCCAGGCCAGCCACGACCATCGGCACCGGCTGAATATCAGGTGGGTGGCACCGCCTGGGTGGATGCCTCATCCGGCGCGATACCTCCCGGCGCCGTAGTGGGCGGTGAAGACGAGGAGCCGCTTTACGTTGGCAGAGCTGCTCACGAAGGTGCAATGCTACCCGGCAAGGTTAAGGCTAGCCATGGGGTCTGCTACGTGGCATGGGGTGGCGCCGAGCACGCCAAGAACGATTACCAGGTAAAAATTTATTATCCTCTCCCTCCCCCCATTTTGACCCGTCGTATAGTGCGGAAATAAATAACGGCAGCTGGCGTTGTGTTCGTTTCGCAGGTGCTGTGCGGATGCAATGCGATTTGGGTGCCAGTGAGCGGCAACAATATCCCACCGAACGCCGTCCCATCTGGCGAGAGCGAAGACGGCGAGACATTGTTCGTCGGACGTGTCAATCATGAGGGCACCTTGACCATCGGCAAGGTACAGCCTAGCCATGGCACTTGCTACATACCGTTCGGCGGACAGGAGGTGTCCTTCACCGACTACGAAGTCCTTACAAGTTAAAGATAATACTATACCGCGCTAATAAGATAAATGCAATTGTCGCCGCACCCTTATATCTCTATCTGTCTCAGCCCTTATACTTTGTTTGCTTTTATCTCGGCTTATGTTATATTTCAACCACACAAAGAGACACACAGATCTGCTTTCCTATAATTATATAATACCTCCCGTCGAAAAATAATCCGTCAGCCGTGTCAGGAACGCTGCTTCGAGTACTTGTTCATTCCAACACTGATTGTTCGGTTATTGTATTTTATTTATTTCAAAGCACCACACGCAAAAGCCTTCAGCTATATCTACTTCGTGGAAAAAAAAACAAGCTATATACTACACGGACAACGTATTTCGCGCAAACTGTGATTCTTTCTAGATCTGAAAACTAAGGCTATATTACAGATATTTAATTATATATACTCGATATCGATGCCTTAACCGTACTATTGTAACGCCTAAATTATTGTGTACGTCAATTTATCCCCGTAGTAGCATGGTAGCTTTATAGTTTATTAAGCGATGGATTCTCGTGGAAACCGCGTTAATTATGAATTACAGCGGTATACATTTTTAATTACAAAGATTTATCTGAGATATATAATATTATAAATATCGTTATGCATTTGGCTGGACTATGAATGCGTATATTATTATATACAAAGCCTTTTTACAAATTATATTTTTGATCATTGTACGCTTGCAATAAAATCATCTAAAATAAATTTGATTTTTCGAAAGTTCTTTTATCTGCGTCGAATGGATTTTTTTTAGCAATAAATCATTGGGATTTCACGCGGCACGTCAAAGTTTCCGAATTATTTTTAGGTATAATTTCAAAAGTTTCTATAGCGGTAGTTTGCGTTTCAGTCATCTATTTAGGCGACACATATAACAAATTTGATATTTTTCAATTTTATTCAGCTCAAACTAATGTACTTTTTATTTCAGCTATTATCAACCATTGATATTGAAGAGTAAAATTATGTTATTAAAATAGTAATTACCATACTGCTTAGTACTATAATAATAGATAAGCAAATGAAATAATTAAATAGCAGAAATTACATATTAAAGTAGCGAATAAATGAATTGTCATTATTTATACAGAAGTCAAATTTGACGGTAGGTGCAAATTAATCAAAATTGATTTGCTGAAATTTTCACGAACGTTATAATTTTTTATGAGCGTTGCAAATTAAGTATGCTTGAATGATTCACAAAGTGAACACTCGCAATTCCTTCTTCCTTTTTTTTTTCTATTCAACAGAATTAATTTTTGAACATTCTAAAAATAATATCATATACATTTGAAAAACGAAACATAAAGAATGCACGGCCCGACGCAAATCGATTGGACGACAGAATACGACTCCAAACTTCAAACAACCCCCACTGTTCTGGCCGTTCATCCGGATTTTTCGTATAAACCTCAATAAACAATTTGTCGATGTAAAACGGCGAGCAACATTAAAATGTCGTCTCGTTTGCAATTTGTCGCGCGCTTCGCTTAAACATAGCAAGTTTTCAAGCTTCCCTTCATTGGCAACAGGTGGGCGTTCACAACTACATATACATGCTCAGATCATAATAAATGTCGGAGTTGTATGGGTATTGAAGAAAAATACATATAAAGCTATACGCATCGTCAAGATTTAGCGTGGGTTTACGAAGTTCTCAAATTGTCATTGAGCACTAGAACTCAACTGGACACATTTTAGAAAAAGCCATTGAACGAGTTTATTAGTCGATATTGTATACCTGCGTAGCTATATTTTGGAGTGAACACAAAGTATCTTTCGTATTTAGCACGCAAAGGATTTAATTTCGTCCGGAGACACAGCACAGGTATGCCAGTTCAACCATCGTTCGATAAATAATATTAAATTTCGGTTAATACATCCAAGCGCACGCTCTTATAAATCCCCGCTTATACTCGACAGCCGTAAACTCCCTGAGAATGATCAATCAATCAATGGCAGTTATATTCTAACAGAGGGGAGAGCAGCAGTACTTAATATAATACAACGAAGCGAAGTAAATGGTGCGTACTGAGAAAGTGTAATTTGGAGAGCGCCTATACGCAGTGCCAGTGGGTGTGACACACGCACACACAAATCAAGGTCTTGGAAAGTGAAAATGCGTTATATACATATAGGTATATCGTGTGCCTCGGCAGGATACGGAAGAATGAAAAAGACCAGCAGGGGGCTTCTCTCTGTTCCCAGAAAGTCAGAGCAGCACACAGAGTGCGTGCACTCGCTTGCATTCTAGCCATAATATGCCCTCCGCATGTAGAAAGACGAGCTATAGAGAGAGAAAGAGGGAGGGCAACAGCGCAGCGATGAGGGCGCCAGAAGAGAGAGAGAAAACAGCAGCAGCCGCGGGTGAAATTTCAGCTGAGTCTCCCCTGAAAAAAAAAATCTCTCGTCGATGATTGACCGAACGCGAAAAATAGCATTCCCGAAGAGATGTATGTATATATATACCTAAATAAGCCTGCCTGAGGTGGATAAGCTATATATATAAGCGCGCAGGTAGCGAAAATATTTGGAGAAGGGCAAGGGCCGACTGCAGCAGCAGCAGCTGTCCTATAGTTATAATCATCATAATTTACTGCAAACTTTATCCTCCGATGTGTATTATAGGTAGTAGTACACCTAGCTCCGTCCTCTCTCTCTCAGATTATTGCCAAGGCGAGTAAGTAAGGATTATAAACCCCGCACTCCCTCTCTCTCTCTCTCTCTCTCCGAACTTCGGAGTTTTTAGCCTATTGTTAAATTGTATGCGTCCTCGTACTACTTGTAAATCTTGCCAATACTGCACTTTTATTGCCCGCGCGTATATATATATATTCCGCAGTCTGTCTGTAAAAATCAAGCAATTTCGACTTTACGAAAAGCAAATTAAGCAAGCAAATTTTTCTTTCCTCGTTTCCTCTCGAGTCGTAACGTATAATAAATTCAAGATTTCGAGAGAGAGAAAGAGAGCACGAGCTCGTCTCCTGCAGATGTGTAATATTTCGGAATCGCGCCGCCCCTCCGCGGGGCGCTAATTAATCCATTCGACTGCAACTTGCCCCTTTAGCCCGGTATATATGTATATTATACATATATATATAGTATATCCCACATTTGCCAAGGCTCTCTCCCTCTGAGCCATACCTACTTACACTAACACGTAGATATACGAACTGCGGGGCCTATGAAGCCGTGCAGCTGAAGCTGAACCGCTGGTGCAGGCTGGTGGTGGTGGTGTGCGGCAAGTGGCAAGGAAGGTTGCCTGATGGCCTCTCTCACACACCAGTACACACACACACACATAGAGCGCAAAGCACAGTGCACGCGAGAGAGAGAACGAACGGAGCGAGAGCGGGCGGAATCGACGTCCCTCGCAGGCAGGCAGTATTATATAGAGAGAAAGAGGGGGAGCCGAGCGAGCGCAGACCAACCTACCCGGCAGCACAGAGGCAAGAGAGTATTGCCACAGTCAGTCGTGCCTCGAGCTGCTTCTCGAGAGCTGCGCTACGACGAGAAAATCGCGAGCGCAGCCAGCCGAAAAACCGCATTTCTTTCTCTCTCTCTTTCTCCCTCTCCTCTTCACACTCTTTCTTCCCCGTGTTTTAACAAGTGCGTGTTCAGCGTTTGTTGTTTCTCATGGCCATGAAGCAGCATCATCATCATCGAGCAGTGCAACAGCAGCAGCAGCAGACTGCGCGAGTTGTCGTCGTCAGTAGCAGCAGCAGCAGAACCTCGCCGAGGAGGACTAAGATGAGCAACTAGGAAAACATGGCCGCAGCCTGCTTCGAGAGGAAGCTCACCGAGGTCCTGCTCGTGCAGGGTAGCAGTGGCGGTGGCGGCGGCGGCAGTTGTAGCAGCAAACCACCAGCACCAGCAGGTCTGCCGACGACGCTGCCGCAGCTGCAGCTGCAGCCAGTAACTGCTCTCCCACCGCCGCCCCCTGCACACCATCACCATCACCATCACCATCATCTAGCCCATCAGCAACACTCACATCCGCATCATCACCATCACCACCCTCACCAGCAGCCACCGCCACAGCCGCAGCAGCAGCAGATACCCTACCACCTGCAGAACCAGTCGCTGCTGTTCCTCAATCCGCAGCAGCAGCAGAAACGGCTGGAGTTCGAGCGTGCACTCAAACGTGATCCCTTGTTCGTCGGCGCCGCTGGCGCGACAGTAGCAGCACCGAGTGGCAGCGGCGGCAGCAGCAGCAGCAGTGCAGGCAGCAAAGACTACTCGCAGCCGCTACACGTGGACTGCAGCGTGGAGTACGAGCTGCCGTCGCAGGCGAAGCCGCCGCCCGGGTTGCAAGGTGAGCCCCTCCTCATGATACACCCGAGCTACTATCGGCGAGCCGAGCGCGAGAGGCGCACCACCTTCGTCAACAACCTGCCGGCCACCGCCACCGCCGCAGCAACGCCTTCGTCGTCGAGTCGCAGCCAGCGCTCCGGCAACAACTCGGCAACCTCGTCCTCCTCGTCCTCCTCGTCGAAGAGCAGTCGCGGCAGTGCCACCGCGGCTCGCGTGCGGAGCAACGTGGTGCCGCCGTCGCTGCCGACCGCGGCGATCGCGCCCGGACCGCCGCTCGTCGTCGACGACCCCACGGCCGCCGCCGCCGCCGCTGCCATTCTCAAGAGCTGCACCGCCGCCGCTGGACTCTACTCTCATCAGTACTTCCAACCGACGGTCACGGCCGCGACGACGACTCAGCAGCAGCAGCAGAAGCCACACACCGCCTCGTACGGGCCGAGTCTCGTGAGGCAGCAGCAGCAGCATCACCTTCATCATCATCACTACTCGCAGAGTTTGCTGCATCCTTACAAACGAGTCGTCGCCACCACGACGACCGCCACCTCGGCGGTGCAGGCCATAAGTCAGCGATCGAACCTCAAGTCCTCGTCGTCCAGCGCCGCCGCGGCAGCCGCCTCCTCGTCGTCCTCCACTGCTTCTTCGTCGTCTGCTGCTCTGCCCACTGCTGCCTACAGCCTCTACCCTCAGCGATATCCGCATCAGCAGTTGCATCCGCATCATCTTACTACTGTTCATCAGCAACAGCAGCAACAACAGCAGCAGCAGCAGCAATTTGCCATTCACGCGCTTCAACGTCAACCCTCGACGCTACTCACTGCCAACCCGGCCTTCTTCGAGCCGCCGCCGCTCTACCATCATCATGCTCTTCTACCTCAAAGTTAAGCAAAACACACCGACACACACACACTCACACACACACGGACACACAAGCGCCAGCAGCACCGACTTATGGCTCCTGTTTCTCTTCCTCGTTATCGTGCCATCGTTGCGTGTATATTATGCTTTCTTTCTCCTCTTTCTTTCTCCGTATGGGTCCTCGCATTCCATCTTTTCAACTATCCCGAGGAACGAAAAAAAAAAAAAAAACGTGCCACCATCACTTGCATACCAATTATCGTTGTATTCCTAGAAGTGTACAATTGCGCGTAGACGTGACTATATTGTAATGTTCCTGTAGGTAGCAGCTCTCTTGCTTTCTTTTTTTTTTTATTATTTATTTATTTAATTGTTCCGAAACTCCACTCGAACGGTTCTATATCCTATATGTAATATAGGCGCTCTGGAAGAGAGAGATGAAATTTCAGTATCTTCTATATATATATACATATATACGTGCACTCTCTCGTCGATTGACAGCCCTCTCGCGATATCGACATTCGGTATGGCAGCCTCCTCATTTAATAGCCTTTTTAGAGCATTATAAGTGTTAGAGAGGAGCGTCAGAGGCCAAATTATATAGATTCGTATTATCGATCCAATATATACCGCGTATATATATATATATATATATATATATATGCGCCGCGTAGAATCTGATTTCACGGGCCGCTTCAACTTTCAGCTCCATCGGCGATTCTTTCTTTTTTTTTCCTTTTTTTTCCATTGGCTTGCACAGAGCGAGCTGTTGTTCGGATTTCCATGTGTCTGTGTGTGTGTGTGTGAGTTTGACCCTGCATATACGTCACGATATATACCTATATGCGGGCACACACGCACACACGTACTTTAATCAACGACAGAGATCACGCCTCTCTTTCGCCCTTATAACGTCCCATATTTCTCTCTCATCTTTTACCTGCCATATCTATCTTACACACACTCACACACATACATACATATTAAAATCTAGCAAGCTTTTAAACTTGTGTACTCATCCTATTAATTGTTTTTTTAACAATCAAAATACACTAGTTTACACTGTAAATCTAATAACACCAAGACAGCACTGCAGCCGCAAGCTCGCTATTAACGAAACGATCAATTTAAACGTATATAGGTAAACACAAGCGCTAAACAAACCCAACCGTATAAAATGTATATCATTCGATGCGTTCGGAGCACGACGACGATGCTCCATTTACTCTCACTTATACACATATATTGTAATGTTATTGAATTCGACGAAAAATAAATGAGCAAAAGATGATGATTACGCGAAATCATAATCAAATTCAAAATAAATAAGAATACGACCATGCAGCTCGATATTTTATTCAATGGACGAGCTGTTCGTTGGTCGAACTTGAAAGCTCTCATTGTTTTTTTTTATGCTCGATGAACAATTTGACCTTATAAATATGTTTTTTTTTCTTCTTTTAATTTTCACGCTAAACACTGTGATCTCATCGTTTTTTCGCTTGCAATATATTGTAACAGCTGTTCATCGAGTATGATTTTGTTCTTTTGCGTAGCTCGAAAAGTTATCGTTGTTTTTTAACGGAGCACTTGCGACTCGAATGAATAAAATGTCTCGCGCGGAAAACGAGACGTAAAAATATATAGCATTCTAATTTCACGAAAAAAAAAAAATTCGGTATGATAGCGATATTAATGCATATACTTATAAACTTGCGTGAGAATGAGGTATGTAAGCGCGTGAATGAGACGACAAGAAACCGAAACATTTGTGAAGAAAAAAAAAAGAGGCGACGTTGATGACGAATAACGTTCTTTGTACATTTTATACATGTATATATTGTAGTTAGATTGTATAAAACAAAATGATGAAGAAACATTGAAACAATGCAAGAAAGCAAAAAAAAAAAAGAAGACGATGATGAAGACACACCCACACACGGGAGATCCTCCAAGAACTGATAAATTAAAGGAGGTGTAAACGCGCGAGGAGGAAAAGTAGTAGGTTTCGTTTTATTCGAATATTATTAAGTTGAACAATTGTGTATAAGTATATATTTAATAATAAATATGCGGCGACCGAACAAAGCTAATTTAACGACTGCATAAAAAAAAACTATGAAATTTTCGAAGTGCGTGGCTCGCACGAGTCTCTATAATGTATATGTTTTTTTTGCTGTCAGCCCCCCTTCACATCACATACCGTGAAAGACAAATAATAGATACGTCTTGCATACTTACACGATAAATATTATTGTCATCGTGCGTAAGGGCTTTTACATTTGTTTTCTCCAGAAAAAAAAAATTGATCCTCGAATACACTCGACAGCTAATATATATAGCTTTTCATTTTTTTTTCCTCCGTGTATTTAAAACTCGCTGGACAAGTCGAGATTCATTACTTAAGTATAATATCTTTGCCGGCAAAAGTTATGTATAATATGTATTTGATGGATCAATAGCTTACTTTTTCAAATGGGCTGTGTTACGAATACGTCGAATATCCTCGACTTTCTCTTATACGCTTTTTATCATTAATTCATTTGTTTTGTTCGAGTATAGCTGAATTGTTCTGCGTCCGAATGAAGCGTATATATGTATATCAGAGGCAAAGTATATAACTCAATGGCGTCAATCGCGCCCAACGAGAGCGCGCTCGCGCGAGCCAATTGTAAATAAAAAAAACGACATTCTTTCATTTGCCTTCCCTTTTTCTCGACTTTTTTTTTTCTTTTTTTTTTTCTTTTTTGGTCTTCATTACCAATCTCATGATTTGTTATCATTGCGCGCGTGTGTTTGTATACGCGCGCGCGCATAGACTGCAATTTTGCGATACTAAAAATGTTAAATATTTTTAAGAATTTTCAATAAAGCTACTTTTTAAAATGAAAAATCCTGCGGCTCCTGTGTTGATTGTTTACTGTACCCCCATAATGATGTTAATTTTTCAATGCTTTTCATTTTTAGAGAGAGAGAAAACGAGCAAATACCATCATCAGATAAGTATTCGGCGTTGCAAGAGAAACACAATGGATGGATATGCGCATAAAGATTTTCCTCGTTGTGCCCTATTGAAATTTTCAGCGACATTAGAATGTAAAAGCACGACTCGTCGGTCGAACCAGATTTTTGCCGAGACACTTTTTTTTTTCATTTTCAATTTCAAATGACTCACTCGCTTGCTGCTATTGCCAAATAGTTCTTCCGTATGAATGTGCTAGCTGAAAAGCACGAAAGAGCAAAAGGCAAGGCGACCACGTCAGCGATAGATCATTTATGTCTGTTAATGTCACATTTTCATTTTATTATACTTTTTGCACATTTATATGTCTCAATTTTCCTGACAAGTGCTAATGAAAACTTTTTAAGCTTTAAAGCTCGAGTTTGTTTTGTCTTGATTATGCATGAACTTTATATATTTTCTTTATTTTATTCAATTCAATCAAAAGTCAATAAAAACTACAATTGCCAATATCTTAGTTGCAAGATACGAATTGGAGTGTGAAAGAAAAAAAAACGCGAGAGTTGGCACTCTCTATATAGAACACTAGCTTGCATGTGACAACTCGATCGATAGTCGCGAACAAGCATTCAACCCTTGAGTTCACTTGCACTAATAATTTTCTCTTCTGCAGAACTCAAAAGTATCGAGTTTAGCAGTACAGTAGCTCAAACGCGATTGGACGTATTGCAGTGTTATTCTTCCAAGATTTTCCACCATTTCAATGACAAAATCGATCCGCGAACAATGCGCAGCGCTTGTCTATACATATACTTTAATCGCGCCTGCTCGTAGGTGCCACCTTAATGCCAGACGATTAACAAAATTTGACTAGCCTCTATTTGCAAGTTCGCTTATATACATGAGCAATAATTAAAAGCAATAACGAACGACATATGAAATTGTAAGTTTAAGATGACACGCTAGCAATCAAAGTATATCGCTTAAATTACATCAGATAATTGAAGGAAACGCAGGTAAAAAATACTAAACAATAAAGTATGAAATAAAGAATAAATTGTGGTTGTCAACGTACGATCAACAATTACAAAACTAAATATGACATATTTTAGTATATACATATATCCACGCAAAAAATAGTTTTTATCACATTTTTACGCAAAAGAAATATTGTTTACTTTTATCAAAATCATCTCATTTTTTTCAATAAGTTTGCTTTCTTTATATTTTATTTTCTACATTTTTTTTTATTTTCTCTTATCTTAAATATAAATAATGTATCTATTCAACAAAAGTTTATGGAACGCCATGTTAACTTAGATCATAGCAATAAAGTAATATAACTTTAAAATAAAAAAATATAAACATTTTGGTTGTAAATAAAATAATGATATTATGGAGCGAACTGTAATTAAGTTTATAGCTACGGTGATTCTGCCAATAAAATTGTGTTTTCAGTATAAATTTCGGTCTAAGGCATTTGCATTTGTGTTTATCTATTTTTTTATGTAATAATTTACATACCTCGTTAGTGACTTGTAAGACCGTAATGCAGTGCAGTCAACTATCTAAAATATGCTGTGGACTTGCGCAGAGTCGCGCAATGGTAATCGGAGCAAAGTCCAGAGAGAGAGAGAGTCACTCTGGAGCAGACTATCCAAACACGTTCTTTCACTGGAGGAAGCTTTGAATGGCAAAGAGCAATTTTAGCGAGGTGCGAATAGACATTTTCGTGCGATATGCACTACCTAGAGGTTTCCCTGTTAGTATGCACAACTTTATTGATAAACAATCGAATAAATTAAGCTCACTTTTTAACCTCACTTTTGCGGCTTTCTATTTCTGTATCACGTGGTTTTTGTCAGTAACATAAAAAAAACACGAGCAAGAAAAGTGGAAACCTACTAGTAGCGAGCCCAGCATTACGAAATATCCATCAATCGTGGCATAATTTACAATAAAGCCATTTAATATGAATTGTGTTGCAGAAAGTCGTCCAAGGAGTCTAATAGTGAACCAACTGCGACAGTTTTAAAAACACAATTAGATTTGGCAATCAAGGAGCTGCTAGGAACTGAAGGAGCACGTTACAAAGTTGACATTCTAAAGTATGAGCCTGTGAAGAAGAAATTCATTTTACGTTGTGATTCGGATAGTTACGTTAGGCTGAGAGCTGTATTGACCTTGTGTAATTTTGAAAATAATCAGTACAGCTTTGACGTTCTCAAAGCATCTCCAAATCTTATGAGTTTTACTGCCAACAGTAGAACTTACAAGCACTAAACTAATCATTTGATTTCGTTCACATCAGCAGTAAAAGGTGAGTGGCATTTGCATCATTATTGTTTTATCTAATTTCATTTGATTAATTTGATGACTTGTTTTTTTTTTACTTTGATTTAGAAAATCATTTGCCAACAGTCATGTCGATAGTCAGGAAAGAAGGCAAAGACACCATTATTTTTGCAACAAAAGAAGATCACTCCACTCCAAGTAAGGTCATCTTGCCAGAGCCAGAACCAAGTCCTGGATTAATTCTTCCAAATGGACAAATAAATTGGAATTGCCCATGCCTGGGAGGAATGGCCACTGGCCCTTGTGGAGTTGAATTTAGAGAAGCATTTTCTTGCTTCCATTATTCTGAGGCAGATCCCAAAGGTTCTGATTGTTTTGAAGCTTTCAAGACTATGCAAGCATGCATGACAAATTACCCAGCTCTCTATGCCAATAAAGAAACAGATTTAGATGAATTGGACAATGTAGATGATCTTGGACATGAAGACGACAGCAAGAAAGATCTTTCCAACAGAAACACACCAGAAATAAAAAATGAAGTTGATAAAAACCTTACTAGTAGTAATAAACAAGTGGAATCTACTAAAGTTCAATGAATGTACTTTACTAATGATGGATAGTTATTTTTTACCTAGTTTTATTGCAACAAACAACACAAATCATTATATTGATTGTTGTTTGTTGAGTGATAAATAAGTTACATGTTTTCAAAACCTATATGTAATTTGTAACAATTTAATTGAGTCTTTTCCTTCAACTATTGATAAGATTTACAAGAATTTTACTTGAATACTTATATTTAATTTTTTGTTTGAGATTGGTGTGATGAAGGAAAAAAGGTTTTTATTTGAATTATATAGTAATATTAACAATAAGGACCTCCATTACATTATTGTTTTGCTTACATCATGTAACTAGAAAAAACGAAAACATTTCAATTCAAACAGTTGCACCGCCTATAACTATTATATAAAAGCTAGTGTTGCCACTATCTTGATTGAGTACTCATTTCTAAAGCCTTGCTATATTCTATTACATTATATTATCAATGTAAAAATTGTGTTTCTTTTGCGTTCAATTTAATGAAAACTATGCATACTTCAAATAAAAATTGTTGAATAAAAGGTTTCGTGTATTTAATTTCATTGCCGTCAATTATACATGTATGAGTTGGAAATGTTTAAACAAAATTTTTAGGGTCAATTGATAATTTAAATTTTGACTCACTGAGACATTCGGAATAAAAGAAATATTTTTAATAAAGAAATTTAATTACTGTTGGATCATTAAAACATAGTTTTTAAGTCTTACAATTTTAAACAATACAAGCCTTATTGATAATTTGAATTTACGCTCCAGTTTTTTCAAATCCATCAACTAGCCGTCGATCAGCTGATACTAAAATTTAGTTCAAACTTCAATTTGCAGATGGCGTTAATTTGTCTTTCGGACAGGAATAAATGATGATTTTCTATTTTCATTTATAAATAAAACTCTAAATTAGGAGATGAAAAGTTAAATAAACATGCTTGAAATTAGTATAAAATTGACATATATTTCTAACGGGTCAATGCAATATTAATATGATAAAATACAACATGAAAATACCGGTGATAAGAACGCGACAATGAATATATACTACATAAATATTGAATGAAGAACGAACCTATTGTTTATTGTGACGGTCAAAGCGTCATATGTTTGTAAGCGTTAGAAGTTAGGTTTGTGGATGGCGAGAGAAAGAGAAAGAAAGAAAGAAAAAGAGAGAGAGAGACAGCGCAAGAGTGAACAGCAACTAGCATTTAATAGGAGCACAAGAAAAAAAGAAAGAAAGCGCAAGGGACAAGAAAAGAGATAGATAGTTGAATAAAGGAGCGAGACAGAGATTAGTTGGAGTGGCAAGAACTGCAGTGGATAAAGGCTGGCGAAAGACGGGCGTTCCATTGGAGTTTTCTCTATTCGGATAGTAACGAGTGCACATAGAGTGAGTGAGAGAGAGAGAGAGAGAGACAGTCGAGAGGGAGAGAGAGAGAGAGATGGGAAAGCAGATGAATCGAGAGTAGCAGAATGAGTATCACGGAGCTAGGAATGTGCAGCTGTTGCTGCTGATTGCGGTAGTGTGCTGACGGTGATGGTGCAGATGGTGCCGGCGCACGAAATCCAAGAGTGTAGTGCTAAAGTGCACACGAGAGCTGTTCTCGCTGGCCACGATTAGGCCACGATCATCTGCTGGGCAATGATGCCCCTGTCAGTGGCGGCTCGACGACTGCAGGCTCGAGTTGGCTTTTCTCGAGTGCCGTTTAACTGCTGGCAGCCAGTCGCGTGCGGTCGCGTCGCGAGGGCCCTTCTGCCCTCGTAATCCTAGTGATAGTGTGTGCGCGCGTGTGTGTCGGGTTCGGATAACGTGATATGGACTTGAGCCCCCAGTTTCGCGGCGACGTTCGCCTTTTCAGCCGACTTGGCCCGTTCGCCAGCCGCCGCCGTCGAGGCCCACAGACTTGCAATCATGTGCGATGTGTGCGCCGATTTTCACGATCTTCTGCACTCTTGTGAGTATTCCCTCTGCCAACGAGTCCTATTCCTACGATATTCAGACTTTCCACTTTTTTTTTCCTCTGCGTGAATACTCCACATTTTTTCCGATTATGCAGACATTCTCTAGTACTCCCGTCAACATTCTCTATGTATTTTTACCTTTTTCCTGCATTTTTTTTCTCTTGACTCATTACGTTTGCACTATTTTCTATCTGGCTTTTGTTTTTTTTTTCCTCTTTATAACCTGCAACAATGTACTTGCTCTCTCAGCTTTTTGTCTTTAAATCCAAGCATATTTTTAAACACCTACAAACAAATATAAAGGCACAACATTTTCTTTCCAAATTTTAAATTAATAAACTCTTTAAATGATCGATCCTTTGATGAGATACTTTTAAAACACTAGCGCTGATAGTATAATTCTTTATTCTCATTCTTACAAACTATGAAATCTGATTCTCCAACTCTACTTTATCTATTTTTATTTATTGTCCAGAGTGATGTTTAAACAGTTTAAAAAATGATTTTATTTTATCAATGATTATTAGCTAGATTACAGTTGGTAAATTACAAATGTGAAATTATTTTCCAATGTCAGTAATGTATAGTCACAATTATTCAAACTTTGGCTCTATTACCTCACAAAATATCAATTCAAAAAATTCATTTGCCTTTTTTACTACAACTGTTGCAGACGACGAGAGAATTTCTCAAGATGATGAGGTAGCAAATCTGTGTGTCATCGACGTTGATACAATATTAAATTATGTAAATCAGTGGGTTCAGAGGTAAGCTATTGCACTGAGCTCACATTTTAATGAAAAAAATTAAAAAATTTGTTGTAATTAACAAAGAAAAAAATTGCAATTTCCAGGCAGTGCATGTGCTGTTATCGAGAATCAAAAAACTGTCACAGGTTCATCAGACTGATTCACAATGTCGTCCTGTGTACCTTGCAACAGTTACAGGAGATTCAACAAGAGCAACAGGATGCACAAAAGAAAAAAGAGGAAACAGGTTGCAGCAGCGACAGCGTTAAAAAGGACAAGGAACAGGGCGAAGAGGAAAAGTCACAAAATGCAGAGGCATCGAGATCCAAGCTACACTGGACGCATCAAGACAGAGAAAAACTGTTTCATCTCTTGTCCAAGATATTCTTACTGAATTTTCCTCTCTACATAGCCATAAAGCACGGAGCGTTGAGTAGTCCGCTGGCTCCAGTCAAGGTAAGAGCAATCATTTGAAACGTGAAAGCGAATGTACGGTATAGTCGAGCGACAAATTGCAGGACGAGGGTGGATACTGCGAACCGCACGATCCCGAGGTGCCGGCGCCTTTGATTCATGCAGTATCGATGTTTTGCCATCACGGTGGATTCAACCTGATGTCCGCTTGCTTCGACATGGAGAGTACACTACCCGTGGGTTTGGCGCACTCGATGGTCGCTGTCATTTGTAATCTGAAACTCTGGCTGAATTACGGCAGCGTGATACAGCTGTTTATACCGTTGCGCAGTCGCGTGATGAAATACATGTGTCGGCTGAGCGACAAGGAACTGAGAACTCAGGCTGTGAGGACGATGGCGGGTAAGTAAAGACAAAACGTATCGGATTGAATGGAAGTCGAGCCAACTTACGCTTTCGGATCGTAACGATTGTCGCAATTGCAGATTTCATGTGGTCAGCGGTAAAGGATCCGATAGACGCGGTACTGCCGAGCTTTGATCGCGACGGCTTGGACCTGGCCTTCAAGTACTTCACGAGTACGACGCTGACGATGCGGCTGGCCGGCATCGCTCAGATAAACTCGCATATAACGGCCTTCAACGAGCTCTGCAACAGCGAGACCGTGGCGGAGATCGAGCAGGTGGGCCACGCGTTGGCCAACTGGCTCACCGACAACAACATCATCGCCCACATTTTCGGCCCGAACCTGCACGTGGAAGTGATCAAGCAGAGCCACATCATCCTGAGCTTTCTGGCGATGGAGGGTCGCATCTCGTCGCTCGACATGGACGTCATGTGGCAAGCCGCTCAGCTCAAGCACTGCGCCCGACCCGTTTACGATTTGCTGGCACCTCTCGTCAAGCACCTGGCGCCCGGTCCGGTGCTTCACCTCTACTCGCTGCTGGGCAAACTCGAGCCCAAGGAGCACACGGAGCAGAGTCTCTTCCTCGTCTCGGCTCTCATAAAGTTCATCTGGACGTCGAGCAGCAGCGGCAGTTATCATTTGGCGAGTCTGGTGCAAGGCTCCGCATCGTCGGGGCACGCCTCCAGAGATCCTCTGCAGCGTCAACAGCAGCAACAGCAGCAACTGGCCATGGACGAGGCGAGCACGAGTAGCGGCGACGGTCCGAGCGGTATGGAGCCGAGTAGCCCTTCCGACGTCGAGGACGAGGGCAGTCAACCGGCCTCCGAGGGACCGTCGCCGAGAAAGCAACCAAGGCCCGACGACGATGCCGACGACGACGAAGACGACGCCGATGGCGACGACGACGAGCCCGACGATCCCGACAATCCCGAGGCTGCCGGTCGCGAGTTTCGAACGCGGCTGGACAAGCTCAAAGAGGCGCTCCAGAGGAAAGGCAAGAACAACTCCGACGCGGATCACACGTCCGACGGGCAGGACAGCGACGAGGGCAAGCCCGGCGAGCGAGCGCTGACGCACGGCAAAAAGAGACGAGTACTGAGGAAGCGTAAAAGGCCGAGAAAGCGTAAGCCGAGCGACGGCTCGATAAAACCGACGGACGACAAGTCGATGCTTGAAGATGTGGTCAATCAGCAGCAGCAGCCAGTCGATACGGCCAACGGCAGTAAGGTGCTCGTCGTCGACGCCCTGGATCGCGTGAAACAAGAGGCAATTGCGATGAGTCAACCCCCGGTGGGTTTGGCCACTGATCAACCGTTGCCTAGAAGCCGATTACTCGCTCAAAAAGCCGCTTCTCAAAAGTTGTCCGCCACCAATGCCAAGTACATGCCGGTCCTTGTCGCGCACGATATCGGACTCAACTCGGCGGATAGTTCCCACGATGAGGATGACAGTGATATCGTCGCTGTGGTCGGAGCTGGCGAAGGTAAGCTCGTTCATTTTTTTTTAATTTCTTGAAGTTATAATGCTTTTATTAAAAACTTGAATGTATCGTATTCTTGTCTAGTATTCCCTTTGAAAAAATAAAAATGTTTGAAAACATTCTACGTTAGAGAAAAAAAAATATTTACATGTTTACTATTTCAAGTTGAAATAACGGCTACAGAACTGTAAATAGAACTGTAGCCCTTATTTCATTCAGAATTTTAAAAGTTTCGTTCTTAAGCTTGTTATATGTTTAGTTATGATGTATAATGCCTTAACGTCTGAATGTGCTCTTAATTGTAGCCTGTTTGGAACACGAGCCCGGCGGTTCTCGCTTCCTGCCCAGCTGCATGGACGAGATGCTGTCAGACGAGGAAGGCTCGTACAGCAGCCGAATCAGCAACAAGAGCGAGAAGAACATGGCCGACTTCGAGGGCGAAGAGAGCGGTTGCGAAGAGGAGCTTGCACAGTTGGCCGCCCAGCATCTCTCGGCCATCCATATGCAAGCCTATCATCCTCACCACGCAGCAGCGGCGGCAGCAGCAGCCGCAGCAGCCGCGGCCGCGGCGGCACACGCTCACGTGCACGCGCACGGTCACGCGGCATCCTCGTCGATGAGCCACGGAGCATCGCGTCACAGATCCCAAGCTGCATGCCGAGGTCAAGCCCGAGGACTCGGCCAATTCAATCTCGAGACGGTTTGCGCCCCCGGCCAAACTCTGCTCTGGGATCTTCTGCAGGACGACAAGATTGGCCAATTGGGCGAAGGCTTGGCCCTCGAGGCGGAGAAGGCACTGTGCAATTTGCTCTGCTACAACGTCGAACGTTCCATACCCATGAAATTCATCGAGGGCTGCTTGGACAATCTCGCGGCGAATCGTTCGGTCGTGGTGAGTCTGCGAATCCTGCCCAAGCTGTTGGCGAGCTTTCAGCAGTTCGGCACGATGGACGCTCACACGATTACCACGTGGGCCGACCGCGAGCGCGGCATGATGCGCCACTTTTTCAACAATCTGCGTCACTACGCGAGCACCGGTCCGCGGGGACTGCATTCTCACCAGGTCGAGGTGCAGGTGCGGCTGCAGTTTCTATCGTCGATCTTCTCGCCATTGGGTTCGCCCGAATGCTTCCGTCTGAGTCTCGAGCAAGTCGACACGCTTTGGTCGTGCTTGGCGGACGAATCTTCCGGCTCGGCCGACGAACTGTTCAGCTGGCTACTAAGTCAGGCCAAATCCACGGAACAGCACGCCCTCGGCATGGACAGCCTGAAGCATCTTTGCATGCGAAAACTGCCGAGTCTGCCGCCGGAGACTATCAGCATGACGGGTCTGTCGCTCTTTCAGCAATTGTGTCAGCTAGCGAGGCTCGCAGCGGTGCACCTAGAGAGACCCCTGCGCGATCTCGACTCTATCGGCATGGACTTTCTCTGGAAGATCGCTCTGCGCGCCAAAAGTACCGAAGTCAGCATGGCAGCGATTCAGTATCTCAACTCTTACTACATGTCGCGCCAGCTCAGCCAGGAGATGGAGTTTGTCTCGCAGTGCATGACGCACTTGGCCGCGGCCTCGCGCAGTCTTGGCGCCGGTGACGAGGAGCGAGAAGCGAGCTTGCGTTGCATCCAGCGGGCTCTTCTTTTGCTGCGCACTCATCTGGAAGCTTTCAAGAAACGCTACGCCTATCATCTGAGACGCTGGGCTCTCGAGGGCCGTGCTGCTGGCATCGGTCACATTGGCTCCGGTTCCGGACAATCCGGCGAACGCAGCCAACAGCTGCGTATATTCGTCCAGCCCGCTGGTATTTCCGACAAGACCACCTTTACGCTTCTCAGCACAGACTACGTGGCTGATTTGCGAGCCGAAGTGTCCAAGTGGTGGGACGATACCCATGCATCTCAACGTCGACGTAGTTCGACCAGTGACGGGGATGGGACGATTCCCACGAGCGTCGGTGCATCGCAGGCTACCGGTCAAACTAAGCCTGGCTCGGTTCTCGGCTCGCTGCTCACCGATGGACCCATCCGCATGATTACTCAGGGCCAGGAGCTCACTATCGACTTCGACGAGAAGACTCTGCAAGAACTTGGTTTCAAGGACGGCCAATTGGTCTTTATATCTTTGGGTGCCGGACGTTGTAGTGCCGTTGCTGCTGTCAGTGCCGCTGCTCGAGCTGCTGCTGCCAGTGGCAAGCGGGACCTCGAGTCACCCTCGCTACTGCCACCACCTCCCAGAGACTCTTTGCCTACACTTTTGCTTTTGAGGCCACAGTACTTTGAGCAGCTGTTCACTCTCATGCGTACTCTCGCGGCCATCAAGACTCGCACCGAAAGTGGCCTCACTGTGCCTCACCCCAAGGCTCAGGTATGACATTTACAGTTTATTATTTTGAACACTTTATTATAAACTCACGAAATGGCAATCTTTCGCAGGTGCTGTCCCGACGAGTGTGGGACACGCTAACCCTACTGCCAACAAGCCCGACACTGCTGCAGGGTTTCCAGAACGTCGACGAGGCTTGCCTGCCCGAGTTGCTGGACCCTTCGAACCCGCACAAACTCATGTACTCGTTGTACATTGTAGAGTCGCTGTCGAAGCGCTCAGCTCGTGCCGCCCGTAGTGGTGGCGATAACACTGCAGCAACGACAACACCGACAATCACAAACGTAACAAGCGGCAGTGGCGGCGGCGAGGCATCGGACTCGACGACCACGGACGATGCTACGAGCGACTGGTCGAGCACTTTCGTGCGACAAGGCGGACTGCGTCACTTGTTTTCCATTTTTATGTCCGGCTGCCTGGAGAACAGCGATGGCAGCGAGTGGCAACAAGACTGCCTGGCCAGCTTGCTCAAGCAGATTTGCCAATTGGGCGTAGCTGGTGGCAGGCAAGCAACGAGGCGCAACAAGGCCGACAAGCTCGCCATCCCGAGGTTGAGCGAACAACTGCTCGCGCTCATGAAACCCGAGGAAGTACTACCGAGAATCGCCGGAATACTCGAGGCAGCTTCGCAACCTCGCGACCCCAACCACTACAAGACTGGACTGTTTGGTCGCTCCCAACTCATTCACTATGCGTTGGCGCTTCTCGTCTGCTGGTTGCACTCGGAGCCTACCATCTCGAGCGCGCTGTTTCCCACCGACTGCCGTTTTGGAAGAGGCTGGCTACGCAGGCTCGTTCTCGAAGATCCCGAGCCAGCGGTACGCCGCGAAGTCTGCACAGCACTGTACAAGCTCTGTCTAGGAAGTCCCGAACCACGCGACAACGAGCCGCCCACCGACTCGTCGGACTGCGCCTCCGCCTGCTCGTCGGCGAATCTCATCGTGCCACTTCTCAGCGAACTCTTGGAGTACTTACCGATCGCCGAGGCGATGCATCCGCAGCCAAGGCCCAGAACCAAGCTGGAACAACATCAACAGTTGCACCCGCATAACCAGCAAAGCCAACTTGCAGCAGCGGCGGCGGCGGGAATGGGCCCCACGGGAGCGTGCGTCGAAGCAGAGTCGTCGAAAGAGTCGTACGGGCCGGCTTGTCGAGACTATTTTTGGCTGGTATGTCGACTGGTCGACTCGCTGCCCGAAGATGCCATCAGTGAAAGTACTAGCGATAAGAGTGGTGCCGGAACGATTGATCTGCAGGCTTTGGCCGAACGTGCTGTTGCTTCCTGTCTGGAGCGTGAATATCTAGAGACTCGCCACAATACTCTCGAGGACGACGGTTTGGTTGGCTTACTCAACCTCTGCTGCAACATCATGGCTCACAATCCACCGTGCAAACAGGCCGACCTCGGCCGCGGCTTGCTCGAGCGAGCTTTCGACTTTCTGTTCGCTCTGCCGACTCCCAGAGCGAAACACGTACCCAAGTGCAAGAGTCAAGCATCGCGTTCGGCTGCTTTCGACCTGTTGGTCGAGTTGACGAAGGGCGCTCCTTGCAACTATCGCGCGCTACACGAGCGACTGCTCGAGCAGCATCGACCTCGCCTCGGCTCGCAGCCCTACTCTTGGGACTATTGGCCTCACGAGGATGGACGCTCGGACTGCGGCTACGTCGGTTTGACCAACCTCGGCGCGACTTGCTACATGGCCAGCTGTATGCAACATCTGTACATGATGCCACCGGCGCGCAGAGCTATTTTGCAGGCCGACTGCCAATCGGCCAACAAGCATCAGCTGACTTTGCGCGAGCTGCAGCGTATGTTTGCCTACTTGCTCGAGAGCGAACGCAAAGCTTACAATCCGCGTCAATTTTGCCGTGTCTACACCATGAATCACGAGCCGCTCAACACCGGGGAGCAGAAGGACATGGCCGAGTTCTTCATCGATCTCGTGAGCAAACTCGAAGAAATGACGCCGGATCTGAAGACTCTGGTGAAGCAACTCTTCTGCGGAATAATCTCCAATAACGTGGTGTCGCTCGACTGCGAGCACGTGAGTCGCACTCTCGAGGAGTTTTACACGGTACGTTGCCAGGTGGCCGACATGCGTAATCTATACGAGAGCTTGGACGAAGTGACTGTGAAGGATACTCTCGAGGGCGATAACATGTATACTTGCTCGCATTGCGGAAAGAAGGTACGCGCCGAGAAGCGAGCGTGCTTCAAACGCTTGCCTCGCATACTCTGCTTCAACACCATGCGATACACCTTCAACATGGGCACCATGCTCAAGGAGAAAGTCAACACTCACTTTAGTTTTCCGCTGCGACTCGACATGTCGGGCTACATGGAGGAGAAACTCGTGCCACCTCGTCACGCGCCTCCCGACACCGAGGGCAAGACCAAGAACGCCAAGACCGAGGATGAAAATTGCGAGAAACCGCAGGAAGATAAAGAACGAGTGGAGGAACGACCGAGCAATCAAGTTCAAGAATCACGCGAGCACGAAGCCGAACACTGCCAGTACGAGCTGATCGGGGTGACTGTGCACACGGGTACGGCCGACGGGGGTCACTATTACAGTTTCATTCGCGAGCGTTCGTCCCAAGACGAACACCACCACGAGCAAGATCGATGGTTCCTCTTCAACGACGCCGAGGTCAAGCCCTTCGATCCCAATCAGATTGCCGCCGAGTGCTTTGGCGGCGAAATGACCAGCAAGACCTACGATTCCGTCACCGACAAATTCATGGACTTCAGCTTCGAAAAGTCCAACTCGGCCTACATGCTGTTTTACGAGCGTTGTCGGCGAAACGAAGAGAAGCTAGAGGAGCAGAAAGACGAGCCACCGACGGCAGGCACGTCCACGTCCAACAGCATCACCGAGTTACAGCTGAGCAAAGAGCTTGAGGAATGGATCTGGCAGGACAACATGCATTTTCTCCAGGACAAGAACATATTCGAGCACACGTACTTCAGCTTCATGTGGCAGATCTGCGGCTACGTGCCGCAAAGTTTGCTGTCGACTCAGCCGGAGATCGGCGAGCTTGCGGCCGAGTTGTCGGCGTCGTTCTTCCTCGAGACTTTCATACACGCGAAGGAGAAGCCAACGATGGTTCAATGGGTGGAGTTGTTGACGAAGCAGTTCAACAGTTCGCTGAGCGCCTGCGCCAAGTTCCTCGAGCGCATGGCTCAGGACTCGTGGTGGCCCGTCCAAATTCTAGTCAAGTGTCCCAATCAGATGGTCAGGCAGATGTTCCAGAGGCTGTGTATCCACGTGATTCAGAGGCTGCGCGCCTCGCAAGCACCCTTGTATCTGGCTTCCGACGACGAGGAAGAGAACGCGGCGTCGTCGTCGAATGTTGGCTCGCGATCCTGCGTGACGCGATTCGTGCGCTCGTTGCTCTCGCTGATGGAGCACGCCAAGCAACATCTCAAGCATCTCACCGAGTACTTTGGCTTGCTCTACGAGTTCAGCAAGATTGGCGAGGAGGAGGCTGCCTTCCTGATCAAAACTCAGGCGATCTCGAGTATGGTCAATTTCTATCTAGGCCACCGAAGTCACGACTTCGCCGACGCGATCAGCGAGGAGGAAGAGGAAGAGGAGGTGGTGGCGATCAGCGGTGGAGGCGGTGGTGGTGGCGGTGGAGCGGAAAAATTGAGACCGGCTTCGCTCGACAAGATGATTACGCTCATCGCGAGTCTAGTCGAGCGCAGCCGACTGCCCGATCACAGACTGAACCTGTCAGCCTCGGACTTCAACGCGGTCGCCGGAGGCAAGGGCTTCCCGTTCCTCTATCAACAGATTCGCGACATGATCAATCTTCAGCAGACGCGCAATCTCATCCAGTCGCTGTGCCGCTGGAACGATCGGTTGGCCATCCACGTGGTCAGCATGATATTCCAAGCCATCAGCAAGCACACCGACCTCTGTCAGCCGTTCTTCAAGGTGCTCACTCTGCTGAGCGAGGGTTCGAGTCCCGCGGGTCTGCCCTGCATGACTCAGCTCATTCTCAGTCGCATTTGGGAGGTGGCGCGAATTGCCCCTCACGGTGCCTTGGAGTGGCTGGCACTCGCGGTCACGCGCAGCAAACTCGCCCACGCCTGGGTGCTGCAAGGACTCGACACCTGGCTGCAGCATTTCCTACTCGAGCACACTAATCATCGCGTGCGCTCGGCCGCTGCTTTTCTCCTCGTGTCGCTCGTGCCGTCGGCTCACTTTCGTCAGGGCTACCGCTCGGCTCATCGACTTGGTCTTGGCTGTCAGGCTGCCACCGCCAGAGAACTACAACTTTCTCCCGATGCCACGCTCGTTCTCCATCAGATCTACACGGCTCTGTTGCGACTCCTCCAATCGGCTCGTCACTACACCGAGATTAATACTCACGGCACTATGAGCCTCACGGCTTACTTCGCCTTGATGACCTACTGCATCGTGTCCAAGACTGAGAAGCTCATGGTAAATATAATTGCAAGGTCTAATCACAAATGCATACTTTTATACTGAAATTTTATTTCGATTTTATAGTTTGGTCCCTATCTCAATGATCTCTGGACGCTATTCCATCCAAAGTTGTCCGAACCGAGCATTCCCGTTCATCACAACAAGCAGGCACTGCTGCTCTTTTGGTACCACGTGAGCAACGACTGCCCCGAGAACGTTGCACTCATACTCCACAATCCTCACATTACCAAAAATATCGCTTTCAACTACATTTTGTGAGTATTTTGGAAACTCATCGCTTGGTTGTTCTCCAACGTGCTAATCGATTTTTTTTTCATCTTTCGCAGAGCCGACCACGAAGACCAAGACGTCGTCCTCTTTAATCGTGTCATGCTGCCCGCCTACTATGGCTTGCTGAGGCTTTGTTGTCAACAGTCGCGTGCTTTTACTCGACAACTTGCCGCTCATCAAAACATACAGTGGGCCTTTAAGAACATTACTCCACATCCCACGCAATATTCAACGGTAATTTATTTTTCACTTGCAATTTCATCGCAATTTCTTTTTTTAAACTTTTTTGTTAATGTACACTCGTTCTTTCGTTGATTTTAGGCTGTGGACGAGTTGTTCAAACTGATGCAGCTGCTGGTCGCACGACATCCCGATCAAACCGAACAAGAGGAGGCCGAGATAGCTTCGTTCCGACGAGGCACACTGTCATCTTACTTGCAAGGTCTCGACGGGCGCTCTTGTTGGGCGACCCTCATATCGGCCTTCAGGATCCTCATCGAATCGGACGAGGACCGGCTGTACGTGGTGTACAACGGCGGGCTGAGTATGGCCCTGGAGGCTTTTCACATGCTGCATATAATGTATCACGAAGCAACCGCCTGCCACGTTGCCGGTGACCTGGCCGAGCTCATTGCAATAATCGTCGAGCTGGTGCGCTGCGTAAGAACGGCTCGAAGTGTTGCTAGTGCTGGTGGCGGCGGCGAAGCGAGTGGTCCTGAGGCGCGCAATCTTCTGGTCAACTGCAAGGAATGGCCGGACGTGTTGCGCAAATTGGCCACGCTGCTCAACACTTACAATCCAGCGGACATGCGCAATCTGGCGATCGACTTGCTGAAAGAACTGGTGATGCTGGTGCCGAACGAGGCCATTCTCATTCTAGCACCTCTGCTCTCGCACTGCCACGCCGCGCTGCAGGAGTCACACGCGAGCGTACCTCCGGGCCCGTATCTGCCTAGGCGCTCCACGCCACCCAGCAAGATGCCCTCGAGACCGGCCAGGCCGATGGTTCAAATGGCCGTGCCTCACTCGCAACTGGAGGCGGCCAAAGGTCAGGATCCGAATTACGACAGCGCGCTGCTCGAGTTTTTCTTGCCTTACCACGAGCTCATCGACGTCATGTGCCGGCTTGCCATCAACAACGACTGCATGACCGAGATTCTCGTCAATCTCTCGGCCATGCTCGGTTTCGAAGGTAAGCTTTTACTTTCTCTTTCTTTTTTTCTTCATTTTTCCCATGTACTTTCATGTCGTTTCTTATTTCAAGGTGTTCCACTGCATTTGGCCCTGTTCCCACGACTATGGCTCGACGTGCACGCTGCCAGTCACATTGATCGCAAGCACATCACTGCCCTACTTCGCTGCTCCTACACAATTGACTACGTGGACGCGGTGCTGCTTGACGAAAGATCCTCGCTGGCGGTGCCGGCGATACACGCCTTCCTCAAGACCTTCTTTCCGAAGCTGGCCAGCCACGTGCTCACCGAGCAGACTTGTTCCATCATCGACAACCTCGTTGGCACGCTCACCTCGATGGTCGACGTGGTCGACGTGCAGGCCTCCGCGCACAAGCTTATCGGTGACTTGAGAGCGCTCGCTCTGGTTTATAGCTGTGGCGCCGACCTCAAGCCGCCTCCAACGCTGCACGCTGCCCTCGAAACTCTCCTCGCGCGCACGCGAGCCGCCAGAGCTCGAATCAAAGAGTCGAAGCAGCAGGACCTCGAGGCTCCTGCCAAGAAGCGCAAGTTCGAGGTGCAGCCGCACGTCGAGATGGAAGACGAAGAGAATGATAATAATGCGGCAGGAGCGGAGGATCGAGATGACAACGATGAAGATGATAACGACGACGACGATGACGATGATGAAGATGAAGACGACGATGATGACGAAGACGAGGAGGAAGAAGAGGGTAGCGCCTCTAGTCTTGGTGGTGCCGAGGAAACCAAAGATCGCACTGATCGCCTGCCTTTGGAAACGTTAGCAACAGCTACAAAGACGACAACCACTACTACTACTACAACTGCTAGTGCGACTACAACCACCACTTTGGCCAGCACGGATGGGTCGAACACAACCACGACAACAGCCACGACGATGGCGACAACGACGACAACGACGACCACGAGTGCGGCTAGTACGACCAAAACTACGGGCGATGCCACTTCTTCGGCACCAGAGCCTACCACTGAAAACGTCCAAGAAGCCAACAAACAAGATGCCGACGAGGAAGAGGAAGTTGAGAAGCCAATTAAAAACACGGATACAGACAAAACTGACCAAGCCGACTCGAAGTCAAGCTCGAGTTTGATTAGCGCCAGCAGTACGACGAGCACTTGGAACAGTCATTTCTGCCGATCGATGAATAACGTCTCTTGGCTGGAGATGCTCGAAAAGACTATTACCAATTTACAGATTATTGTGCAGTTTCAGTCCAAAAATTGAAGGAAAAAAAAAAGAATGAGAAATAATTTCGCGCGGCATTTAATTAATTAGCGATTTGAACTCGAAGCCTCGGCAGCGACCGAGATTCTCAACGATGAACAATGAAGAAAATTGCGGTTGTGAAAACTTGGCTGCGTATTGTACGATGCGGACTTTGGCCCAGTTGACACGAATCATGTTTCATCTGCGCTCTATGTCAATAACTAGGTAAACTTTTGCCCCACGCGCGTATCGCGCGCGTTGGCACGATCGCGCTTCTGTAAAAAGATAAGAAAAAAAAAATATCACGTGTATAGTTCACTATTCGTTACTTGTCGAGTGTACTCCTCATACGCTACATCTCGTTTAATCAGAAGGTGAGACGGCAGTGTGATCGATTTGATTATGTATGTTCGCGAGCGAGTATATGTAAAAAAAAATGATTTTATCTATAAGATTAAACAAAACAAAAAAACGACTTGAAACGACTACGATTATTCGATAAATTTAATCATTTGATGGGGAAGCTTCGTAGCTCAAAAAATACGGCTTATACATGGCATTGCAATCTTTTTTTTACAATCAGCGCAACATTTTACTTATCTCTCACAACAACAGTCAACTGTGACTGCAGTTTCGTTTTACTAATAAACGAGCTTCATTTTCTTTTCATGATTATTTTTAACGGCTCAATGCATTAGAGTAAATGAGCCGTTAATGTATATTTCTAATCACGTGCGCCTACAATTCTTTCTTTTTTTTTACCAACTGTGTTTGTACGAAAGTAAGGTAATCGCTCGTTTCTTTGACATATTCTTTTTTAATGCTGATAGATAGAAGTGAAATATTAAATTTCTATATTATATAATTTTCTTTCCCATCAGAAAAAAAAAACTTGAGAAATATATTTTTCAAATGACTTTGTTATTATTTATTATAAGAATTTTATCGAGATTCTTGAATTGATGCACTTTGTGACTCTTGTATTTCTCTTTTTAATGTTCTTCGAATGAAAAGTGATTGGTGACTAACTATTTTCCTTTGTGTAATAATAGATGTGGACTGATAGTTGACATTTGGTTTGACAAATTCTTGCTTGAAAATTTCGTGGACATACATTACACATTTTGATAATCGCCTCTGACTGTCCAGTACTGTGCAATGCATTAAGTCAACTTGAGAATTCTAGAGTTCATTCTTATTTGAACTGTGAATATTAGGTTTTAATAAAAATATATACGTGAAGTATATAGATAATCTGCCATGTAAATACACCGATATTCTAAAGATTAATTTCGAATATTCATGTGAAAAATATATTTCTCTATGATCGTCAAATAAAATTGTTAGCTTGCGTTAAAGCTGCTCCTTTTTAAAAAAAAGAAAATTTTACTCCCTAAGAGTAATATTGTATTGATAACAAGTGAAGTAGTGCCACAGACATTGTATTGCAAAGATGAAAAAAAGTTTTTTTTTTGTTTATTAATTTAAATGAATGATTTTGTCAAAATAATATAATGCTACATATTATAATATTTTCCGCTGGAGAATACGTAAATATTCTCTGCACTTTGAAATTGAACTGAATAAAGTACATTTTCATAATTTTTTTCAAATCTTGTTGCATTATTATCATCATATTACACTCCTACTTGTTATATTCTTCAAAAAGATCATAATTATTATTTCCATGATTATAATATTGAAAATATTATTTGAACAAGTCTCACTCGATCGGCAAGGTAGATACCGCTCTAGGACCAGCGCTGGTTAGACCTCTCCAGATGATCGCTCCTCTGTACAGTGCATTTTTGAGGGATCGAATCACATACACGCACTCTACATCAGACATCAAACCAGCTGGCGTTCGCTGGATCTCTGAATTAGTATAAGTACAGTGTGGAAGTTTCATAAAATCCTCATACTCTTATAGTAATAAACAAACCCATCTAATTTTTCACAACTTTTGTGTTTGACGGTGAATGGCGATCGACAATCAAATGATTTTAATATCTGCTTGATACATTATTTTCACGGTGCACATTCTGCAGTTGTAGTTTTTAGTTGAAAATTCGTATACAGTGAAAATAAAAGTACGAAAAAAAAATGGGTAGCACTGACAAGGCTGTGATCACTGGTTTCATATGCAGACTCTGCAGTAAAATGAATCGATTTGTGATTCACATTTATGGAGAAGAAGGCGAAAGGATGAAGTTGTCTGAGAAAATCAACAGTTATCTTCCAATAAACGTGAGAAGTTTTTTTTTATTGCCGCTCGTTATCTTTTTTGGAATTGAGAAATCTAAAACTACCATCTTTTATTGATTTCACAAAGCAATATGATTGTCTATAAAATTTGACAAGTTTTCATTTAACTTTGATTGTGCATGTTTATTGAAAGACAAAATAATTATTTATTATTTATTTAAGAAGATTACGAAAGTTATTGTAATTAAGATATTTTCCAGTAAATTTATCAAATTTTTACAACTTACACTTTCACTGTGTTACCTTGAACCAGATAACTCATGACTATTAATTATAGGTGGATCCTAATGATCAACTGCCAAAAACTGCATGTTTAGCATGCATTGAAAAGTTGGAAGCACATCATGAATTGATGAAGCAATTTTTATTCGCTAAGCGGAAACTCAGTAGTGAAAAGAAATCTACATCTATATCTTCTTCTACTACTTCATCAGCATCCATCGATGCAACAGCTGCATCCAGTAGTCCACCTCCATGTTGACATAAATTTGATATATACATTTTTAATGTGTTTCATAGAATTTGATCAATAGCTTGAGAGACTTGTGTCTTCAAAACAGCGATTGATCAATGTCAGTGATGTTGTAATTTACCACTATTGTACTTTTTAAAACTGATTCTTAAGCTAATTTTTCCATGATACCCGTCGACTCCAAAGTTTGGATTGTGGAATGAATTTAGAGATTTAATAGATGTGCTGCAATCAATTTAAATAATCAAATATATAGCATAATAAATTGTTATGAATGACATTTGAGAATGATTGTTTTATGAAAAATGAATTTACAGATAAATATATTATTGAGTTTGATATGAATCAAACTTTGGATTTTTAATTTTTTTTAACAGAGACTAATTAATAGAGAACTTGTAAGAAAACATTTTTCAGTCAAATATGCACATTTTATATATAAACCATTCATTCATCTGTAATACATGTACAGACAATGGATGTAAGATGATCTTGTATAATTTTAAATTCACAAGATTTTGTTAATTACACTGCTTATTGTTGTACAAAAAAAAACAGTTTTACAAATGAACATATTAACATTTACAAATCTTTTCATTGCTCTTCTACAGTTTTTAATGCCTATGTAGGCCTAATTATATTATTTTGAAGAATTAAGCAATATACATTTGTACGAATGTGTGTACATTAATATTATGAGACGTTATTCGATGTGAACTTCTGGAAAAGTTCTATGAACTTGCAAACCCACAAATAATTTACATAATTATAATTTATTTATTTTAGGTAGAGAATGAAAAGAAAAATTATCTTTTCATTGTTTAAATAAAAAAACTATCTATAAGCCATTTGAATGTATTATTAGTTGAAGGTTCTCATAGATACCCATACCTCATTAAAATCTATAGTAAATAAATTTTCATACCAATATGTTAACTTTCTCTATTTACTATATATTTTCGTGTGTTATAGATATCGATGGATGCCTCATGCTCCAATCCGTCTTTTGTAAATTTAAAGTAAAGGATGAAATGATGTAATTTTTAGTTTGAAATTTTTATTTTTAGCTATCTTTATCGGCGAACGGAAGAAACTAACGTTGCGAGATCTTAAAACGACCGGCCAAAGTTAATTAACATTATTGTTACTTATGAATCGTATAATATACTGTAAACAGTGTAAACTCTGTTCTGTATGATTTTGCATGACATAAAAACAAGTTAAAACAAACATGACTACTTGCAATATAATTTCTAGTTATATCCATAAACGTTTTTATGAACCTAATTTTGAAAATCGTTCAAAATTAATTATATTTTATTTTTGGATAAATACCTACTTTTAAATGCCTTGCGATTTTTTTATCAATGGAAATTTCGTAAAAGAAATTGTGGACAGATGGGGCCACAAGCGTAAAAAAAACGAAAATAAAAGCTTCAAGTCAAGTTGTTTCCGTACTTGTGTTTTGAATTCAGAAATCGCACGATTACGGGAAATAAACCAAGATATTAAAAAAAGTTTTTCATGTTACTTTTATTTGACTTCAATCATAAATTACAAGTCTTTCCACCCACAGAAAGCTTTCATTCATTTATTGCATCATTATTGCATTTTATGACAAAAAACAAAAGTTTATAAAGTTTTCTTTTATTACAATAGGTATAGAATTACAAAAATAAGCATGAAAATTAAAATCTAGTACTCAATACGTAATGATTGAGGCTGTATGTAATCTTAAGTATGTATATATACAAATTATTCAAGTTTAATAAATTAGTTCGTGTAGTAAACTTGTAATTTCACATATAAAACGTAAACATATGAAAGTATACATTCATTCATAGAAAATGTGACGATGGTACTTTCAAATAAATTTCATTTTTTTGTGGACTGAATTTGAAGATATTTATCTCGCTTGCTCTTTAATAAAAAAAAAATCAAATTTAAAACGCATCATCTGCTCAAATTTATATTGGTCGAAATCAGTGACAAATTGCTCAGTTTCTGCCTGTTGAAATGATACACATGTCACGTAAAAAAAAAAAATTAAAATCATTCTTTACAAGTAAATTAATATATAATTTCTTTGTACAAATCATTTACAATATCAAAGTATCTAAATGTCTTTTCTATTCTAAAATAGAAAACCACTTAATCATTACAATTTTTTTGTTGATTAATTTTGTTTTACTGGAAGAATCAATTGCTCTATCGAGAGCAACGTCGATGAGATTAATACGTACGAAATTTCTTTTAATACAATTCTTTTGCTTCAATTAACAATATATGTATCTTATACCCAGTTAGGATGATACGTAAATTACCTCATTTCGATGAATATTGAAGAAAGTATTATTTTGAAGTAAAAATGAGTGGAGAGTTTGTGATTTCTCAACGGTACTTTGCTATGAAATCATTTGCAATTCTCATGTAAAAACATCTTTTTGTACATAGAGCGACATGGACCATCGTCATCACTCTCATCACGAACATGCTTGTTGCATTTCAGCTTTGGCTGCTTTTTGAGCTAAAAGAATAAAAGATTCGGGATTGGTCAACAAAGTCAAAAAAATGAAATCTATAAGTCAAAAAAAGAAAAAAAATAGTTTACCTTCACGTTTTCTTCGTTTGATTTTTTTCCGGCGCCTTTCGATAGACGCGAGTTCCCCTTTGCAGTTGCTGTAAACTTTTCTGAGCTCAGTTATCCTTTGCATTAGAATTTGAACTCTATGGTTACCATCCAAGTTGGGATCTGTAAAATATGAAACTTTAATTTGCAAATTAAATTTGTTAACAGACAGAAATTTCGTAAATTCGTAAGCAAAAGAACTACAAAATTACCCAAGTCTGAAAGAAAGTTGAATCTCATGGGCCTATTCAAGTTGGTGGAGAAACTAGCGATACTGTTGCTGACGCTAGTCATGGCGGCAATGACGTTTGGCCCGATCGTGACAGCATTAGATGCGTTGATCGACATGGCCGAGAGACTATTGCTATACGGTGTCGAGCTTTCGCTGGTATCGTCGCTGTCGCTGCCGGTAGTTTGACCACGCGTCTGTCGCGTCGCTTGCCTCGGTGATTTTTTGCCGCAAAAATTAATCGTAGGACCCGGTGGCGACGAGGCAGCGGCGGAGGCATCCTGGTCTTTTCGCTTCTTGCGCTTTTTCGGCGAGATGTTCTCGGGATCTGGCGCGGCTCCGCCTCTCTTGGGTAGTACGGATTTGGACGACTGCGCCTCGGCTGGGAGTTCGGGGCTGAGTAACGGTGACCTACCGTCCTCGCTTCTCGCACTCGGGCCTCCCGCTGGTTTGCTGCTGGCGCCAGCGCTTTCGTTCTCCGCTTCCGAGCTGTTGTTTTTGCCGTTGTTGTCTTCGGATGAGGACGGCGTGGAACCGCCGGTTCTCTCGTCCCGCGGTGACCCAGACACGTTGGAAATGGTTGAGTCGGGTGTCGTTGGCGGAGTGTTGTCCATGACCGGTGCTGCCTCGTTGCTCTGCCTACGTTGCACTGCTAACCCAGCCACGACTTGCAAAGCAGCGAGTGGCTGAAGATGCGGCTGCATTGGTGACGGTGGCATTGGTTGAGCTTGTGGTTGCTGATGCTGTTGCTGTTGATGGCTCAGAAGTTGAGCTTGAGGCTGGCGTAAAGGCAGAGCGTTGCTCGCTTGAACAGACATGGAGATGATGCTGCTGCTGGGACTTTGCGCGACGGCGACGTTGCCACCAGCGGTTGATACTACCGCAAAGCTGGTCGCCTGTTGCTGGCTAAGGGCTATCTGTGCCCCGCTAAAGCTGCTACTGCTCACTTTGTTTACTGCGAGAGAAATTAAAATACAGTTGGTTATTGTTAATCCTGAATTTTACCTATAGTGTAATTAACCAAAACTTACCGATTTCACTCTTGAGCAGATTTGAAGCGTCGATTGAAGTTTTGTGCTCGTGTTCAGTTGAATCAGTACCAGGAGTCGGCGAGCCGGGGATTTCCTCTTCGCACAGCAGCGAATTCAAATTTTCTCCGTCCTCCTCGATTCTTGCCATTTTTGCTTGGATCACAGAAGCTGCTAAAGAACCAATGGTGATTGGTTTTTCCTGTGGACCACGACTAGTACTTCCACCATAACAAGTGGTAACAGCGGTCTCGACCGTTGTTTTAACGACTTTGGTTTCGTGATTGAAATCGTTACACTTGTCGTCGGCTGCATCTTCGCTGTCGATGATTGTAAGTCGCCTTTCAGAGTCGCTCGAGTCGCTCGAATCAACGGAATCGCGATCGATGCTCGGCTTGATCTTGTTTGGCACCACCTCCTTTCGGAGACCCGGCATATAATCTTTGTTGGTTTCGTTGAGTCTGGAACTTTCGCTTATCAAAGTTGTCACTGTGCTTACTGACGTCGTCGCAACCTTGGTCTTTTTCCACGAAGCTGGTTCTTCTACTTTAGCCGCTTGTTCGATCTTTTTCTGATTGCCATAAGTTTTAACCACGGAGGGTATCGTTGTTTTCGCAGTGTCCTCCTCCCTCTTGTTAATAATCACCTCCAGCAAAGGATCGTGAATTGGCTCGAAGTCTTGCAAAAGATCCTTTTTCGGGATCAATTGCTCTGGTTGCTTCCTCTTTTCGACCATTTCGTGCTTGACTTTGATCTCCTCCTTTTCTTTGACTTTCTTGATGCTCGGAGCTGGCTCGGCTTTCTTAACCACCTCCTTAACTACCTTTCGCACGACAGTCTCGTTTGGTGGCTCTTCATCTCGCTTGGCGTCCTTGGCTTTGGCACGGAATACCGAGGCGGCAGCTAGCGAGAGCTTCTCTTCGATACTTGCCGTCGCGGGAAGACGCGCGCTGATGGGAGCTGGCACCGATAGCGAATGTGGCACGACGGGGTTGAAATCAAGAGTCTTCATTTCCTGTTTTGGCTCAGCTTTAGCCGTTGGACCTGCTTGTTCGACGCGCTTCTTATCTGCCTCTGTTACGATGGGTTTCGATCTACTGCCTTCGTCGGCCTCATGGCTCGGCATCACGCTCGAGAAGGACGATAATTTTTTCGGCTCGGCAGTTTTGTTGACGGTTAGCGTGTTTTCGGCCTCGTTCGTCAAAGCCGCCTTCGCCTTTGGACCAGAGTAATGGGATAAATACTTGACTGGCGTTAGCTTAGAAGGGCCAACGTCTTCGTCGCTGTCGGTGTCGTCGTAGTTTCTCTTGGGGAAGCGCCTCGACGGTAACGGTTTCCTCTTGACTGGTTCCTTAGCCGCTTCTGCGACCTCGTTACCCGCAACCCCGCTTGGCTTTTGCCTCTTCTTCGCGCCCTTTGCCACCAAGTCTTCGTCTCTCTTGAGCTTGACGTCCTTGCTTTCGGACGTCGCGCGACTGGTTTCCGGAATCGCATCGGGTTTGCGAACGGGCTTGTTGGGAGTGTAGCTTGAAAAGAATTTATCGAGTTCTTTGCTCGAATCTTCCTCGTCGTCTTCCACTTCGTCCAGTTTCTTTCCGAAAGGCTTGCGTGGTCTTTTCTTGGCATCGGCGTTGTCCGAGCTCGGCGCCTCGCTGCCCTTAATGCTAGCTGGACTGCCAGTGAGCATATTTTTAGTGGGCCGTTTCTTTGGAGTTCCCTTGGCATCTCCCTCCTCGGCGATTTTTCTGCCCTTAACGTCATTCTCGGTTGCCGGCTCGCCTTTGAAAGCATCATCGATGACGCTCATCGCACTTTTGGCGTTATACACGACAACGCCACCACTGCTATTAAAAGTCACCGGCACAAACTTGGAGGAATCTTCGGGCTCAAGCTCGTCGTCGGCATCCTCGTTTTTCTTAAATATTTTACGCGATTTCTTCTTGCTATCGCTGCTCTCCGTGGCTTGGGCAGTCTGCTCCATTTTTTGCTGCTCAATCTTTGCTGGAGTTGTTGGTGTCACGCCTGTACCTTTCTGCCGTTTCTTCGGACTCTTTAGTTCTTCATCTATAGCACGTTTTCTCATCTTGTCTTTGTCTTTTTCCTTGTCCTTTTCGCTGCCGGATGAGTCTCGTTTGTTTCTTACCTCAAACTCGAACGGCTCGGGCTCCTTAAACTCGTAGATGTCTTCGGTGCTGTCGCTTTGGTTCGGTTCGAGTTTGATTGCCTGTTCACGCTTAATCGGGCTGACATCAATTTGCCCGGGGAGAACCTGCAATGGAACATCGGACGTAAGTGACAATTTCAACGAACATATAACGCTCTCTACAAGTTGCTTCAATACCTTTTGCTCTACGCTCTCTCTAGTTTCGGGCTCCTGCTTCTCCAGTTTGATCGGAACACTGGGCTGCTGCTGTTGTTGCTGCTGCTGTTGGTCCAGTACAGTCACTGCGTCTTGCTGGTTACTCGCCATCTCGAGCTTGACAGCCTTGTCGAATCCCTTGAGCTCGGATCTGATCTCATTGAGGTCGAAATCTCGACCCTTGGGCTGGTCATCGGTGTCTGTGTCGGGCTCGGACTTGATCGCCTCGTCGTTGGTCTTCGCGGCAGCAGATTTGGCTTCACCGGCAGGTTTCCTAGGCCTTCTGCTGGGAGCTCGACGATTGCTTGGCGGTTGCGTTTCAGCCTCTTCCGAGTCCTTGTCGGGTTCCTCGTGGTCGCTCGACTCCTCGATCTTCATACGACTTTCGGCGCGGCGCCTGGCTTCCCGACGTCCTCGTTCCTGCGGTGGCGGCGGCGGCGGTGGCTGTTGCTGCTGCGGCCGTGAACGCGAGCGCGATTCACGCGGTTCAGCCTCGGGTGTACTAACGTCAGATTCGGCCGCGGACTCGCTGTCTTCGCTGTCCTCGGACTCGTGGGCACCGCTGGGAGTTGCGTTGACGGGCCCCGCACCGGACGCGCGACGCTGACTGCGCGCGAGTTGTCGAGCACTGGTGCGACTACTCGCCGCCGTACTCGCCGGACTCTTGGTTCTGGAAACTGGCGTGCTCGCGCGATCCTCCGACTCCTTGCTGGCGGGTGCGACGCTCACGGCGCGTCTTCGGCCGCCCATCGAAGTGCTGGGGGTAGCCGCTTTGCCGCCGCTGCCACTGCTGCTAGCTCTAGAGCTGGTTCCGGGAGTGGGCGGTCGCGCTTGTGCCTTGGCACGCTTCATTCGTCCCTGGCTTTGAGTGAAGTTTTGGGCTATACGCGAGCATTTGATCCACTCGTCGTACCTGGTGTTCCAGCCGGTGTAGTGCACCAAGTAAACGGCCTCGACTCCGTCCTTCTCTATGTCGATCACCTTGGCCTCGTACGTCATTTTAGAATCGTAGTAGACCTTTAGTCGATCTCCGAGCTCAACTGGACCTTTGTACGTCGGTGTGTACTCGATCGTCTGCCTGTCCTCTACTTGCGCCGCTCTCATTGCTCTATCCGCCGTAGCTGCTCCGGCAGCCGCTGAAGCCGCGTTCTCCACTTCCTTCTTCTTGCGGCCGCGTTTCTTTATTTCCTCTTCGGTTAGTTTGCGCATCTTGCTCGCTCCGGTCTTCTTGTCCGTCTCTCTCGAGGGTGTCTTTGACTCTCGGCTATCGCTGGACGGCGACGAGCTTGATTTTCCCGATTGTTGCTGTTGCGGCGGTTGTTGCTGGTGTTGTTGCTGGTGTTGTTGCTGCTGCTGCTGCTGTTGAGCTGGCAAAGACTGTTGTTGCGACGGCGGTGTTGGTTGCCGCTGCTGCTTTACGACGTCATCCTTTGACTTCGATCTCGTCTTCGTGCTCTCCTCGTCCTTGCCACCGTTCTTATCTTCCTTTTTATCCGGCCTCTTCGTTTCTGGCTTCTTCTTCTCGGCTACGGGCTGCTGCTTCTTCCTAGGTGGTTCTTCTTTGGCTTTGGCTGTTACTTTTGATGGCTTGGTACCGATACCACTCGACGGAGTCAGCCTCGAAGAGCTCTTCTGCGACTTTTCGCTGCACGAGGATTCTTCCTCGGCGTCGATATTGATGTCGCTCTCTTGCCCGCTGGCACTTTCGTCGAGCGGCTCCTCCTTTCGCTTAGTCTTACTCAGGGGTACAGAGGCTTCTTCGTCCTGTTTTACGATTATCTCCTTCTTTATTTCACGCTTTTCCTTCTTCGCGTCTTCCTCCCCTGACACGACACTCCTCTTGTCCTTATCTTCCTCTTCCTTTTCAGTCTTCATGAGTGGCTTATCTTGCGTGGGTATTGGCGTATTGCGATCTTTATCGCGAATGAGACTGCGACCGGGCCGCTGTTTTCTCATGCTGCCTCTGGGATGATTCACCATCGTGCAGCCCAGTTTCCTGTAGAAATCTTCGAACGAGTGAAGAAACTTTTTGTACGCTTGCTTCACGAGATTGTGCGTCGAGGCGTTGTTTTGCATGGAAAAGCCCAGACGTCGCGTTATAAGCTTCCATTGGTTTTGATTGGTCACGCGATTGTAGCCACCCAACTTGTAGACGGCGCGAAACAATCTGTACAAGTCGATGTCTTCGTTTCCAATCATTGGACAATTGTTTATTGGCGTGCCTCGATCGTCCATGAATTTGTATAGCTGAGCTACGAAGTGATCCTTTTCCTCGCGCGGCTCATCGTCTGAACTCTGAAATTTGAAAAAAAAAATAGATTAAAAATTTAAGTATATTTTTATTCAAATGCGTCGAGTCTCACGTCTGAATCTAATTCAGCATCAGAATCACTATTGCCACTTGAAACAGCAGTTCCAAATAACGAATCTCGATCCCAATGAGGAGGCAGCTCGTTCTTTTCCAAAAACAATAAAGCTTTCTCAACAGCTACCTTTAAAGCACTATTTTCTATTTTATTGACCAAGTCCTTTGTGAACTCAGTGGCTTCCTTCTTCGGCACAGTGTAGCTGGTAAATTAAAAAAAAACAAAGTTACTAAGAGAATAAACATAAAGCTTCAAAAAAATGAATGAAAACTCACTATCTAGCATCCTTGAAAGACCTCACAAGATATTCATCGCGAACTCTAATTCTCACTGTATCTTGAGCTGTTGGAGCTACAACTAATCCAGGGAACCAGTTGTCTTTTTTCTTCTTGTCCCCAAGTTCCACACAAACAACTCTGCCAATTTCAGGCTCTGTTTCTGGTCCTTCTTTGCCCCCAGAAGTGGAGCCTGAATCATTACTGCCCCTTGGTATATCATCATCTTCATCGCTGCTGTCATCTCTGTAGAGAAAAAAAATGGTTAGATCATTTGTACAAAGAGAGGCAGGCTTTTTATAAACTTACTGAGTTTGTCTAGACCTTCTACCACGTCTTCCACCGATGACAGGATTCCCAAAATGCTCCGGATGTGTGAGAGGCAGCTGATCAAGAGTTTCGCTCTCTGCAAAATGTCTGCCACTCTTCAGACAGAGAGCTGTTCGCCTCAAGGTGGTGATGTCTCCATCGTCAAACACAACAGTGTACTGACTGCAGTCTTGAATCTTGGTGATGGTAGCTTCAACATATTCCTTTCTGTCATTGTGTTTTGCCTCCACCGATGCACCCACTCTCAGTGTGCCTTTGATCTGGTCATCTGTGACTGTGGAAGTACCCAGGCCTTGCTTGTAGGTCACTCGACACTTGACGCTACGCACGACCTTTCGTATCTTGGCCTCGCAAAAGGCTCCTTTGTATTTGGCACTGACCTCCGTGCCGACGGACAGGTAAGGCGGATCGTCTCCCTGGCGGAGCAAATATTCATGTGAGCAAAAACGAGAAAGAAAGAGCAACGGGTGGAGGAGTCTAGGAGCGGCAAAAAAAGGATGCTTGGAGGGGCTCTTTTTTTTAGCTACTTACCAACATACTGCTAGCGTCGATTGTGCAAGTTCATCATAAAATGTGACCTCCGTTGCTCGAGAACTCATGTACCCCAGGAGGCCGTCGTCCAAAAAGAGAGCGAAGCGGTGGCCGTGAGGATACGTAAGTTTGGCGTTCGTCGGCGAAAATCTTTTGCGACGTTTCACAAATTGCACCACACAATCGCGGCAAACGCGGCAGCAGGCTTAGCAGCCAGCAGCGTTGTACTTTGTTGTAACCATGTATCTCACACACAATACGTAGAACTCGCGTGTGGACGTGGGACAGATATATTGCCCGATATTGCTGGAATTCGTACAACACCAAACGCGGATCACCAACTGTCCAAAGAACTGTCTGCCGCGCGACTGTCGCTCTGCCTCTTTCTATTTGTCTATCTGTCTCTGTTTTTCTGCATTCATTCCGCTCTGCCGTCTCGCGAGCAACTCTTGCGCGCTTCTACGATGCTTCTGCGGATGCGCGCGCAATTCTAAACGCCGCTGTATGTGAATGTGTATGTGGCGTATGTGTGACAAAAAGTCTCTCTCTCTCTCTCTCTCTCTCTCTCTCTCTCTCTCCTTCTCTGCTGCGCGGCACTGTTGCCTTGCCATACTTGCGCTCCCTGCCGGCGACCCGCTGTATCTTGCGCGCTCTCTCTCCTTCTCTCTGTCCTTTTTGTTTTTGTTTACCACTCCATTTTCTTCTTCTTACTCCCACTCGTTGCCACTCGTGATGTGATTGCTCCGTTTTATCAACGCGCGCGCCGCGCATTCGCTAGTTTTGTTGAATTTCTTTGTTACATAAAAAAATAAATAATCAAATGCAGTAATTGTTTAGTACACATTTATATATATAAATTTAAGTGATCACTGCGTCAGCTGTTCATTTTCAAATTGACCAACGTGCCGTGATAGGCACTTGCTGGTATAATTTTTTGTATTTCTTTTTTTTAAATTAAAACTGTGCCGGAGAAAGTGTGTTACATGGCAGCAAAAAAGATTGTTATGTAGTATATATGTAAATGAGGTCGTTTCTTCTTATTTCAATCCTTTCATTTAATTTGATCAGTTCAAAGTTACTTTTTAGAAATTGATTTATTTTGAATACATACAGACATTTAAAATATTTTTTCTAATTGAGTTATTCTTTTATATTGCAGCTCAAATTTAATCATCATGTTTTCGTGATTTATTAATTAACTATCAATTAATTTTAAAGAATAAATTTTAAAACAATAAAAAATGATCTGTTGATAAGTGAAAAATATTCCTTTATTTATTTCACTTTGTTTTTTTATATGTGAAAAAGCTGTGATGCAATCGATGTCGCAATTCCGTCTGTGCTGATAAGCAGATAGGTGCTAAGACTGCTAAGCACGTGTAATGTGTCCTTACCCTTCCCTTGCGCAGCTTGAAGCTTCTGCTGCGTGCGGTGTTTGCAGTCGCGACTAAAAAGATTCATTATAAACATTTGACTCAAGGATGAAAGATTAAAACACAGCTGCATTTGAAGAATATGAGTATACTGATACTGCCATAAAAAGTCAGTGTTGCAACGACTGTCAAAGTGTCTCCAACTCTTGGAATTCATTGGAGGCTATGTTTTCGCTATTCATTTGAAAGTTGTAAACATTGCGAAAAAGAGAGGTCATTCAGTTCAGAGGTATCTACTTTTTACTTATCATTATAAAATAGATATAAGGAAGTATAAAAACTCTTTTAGCCTTAGTACATGACTTAGTATTGATAATTCTAGAGCTGGAGTTTACCAAGACTGAAATAATTATTTTTCCATTTACAGATGGAAATTCTGAAATAGATGCAGTGTTGTTTCTTTAAAAATAAGACCACTTTCCTCTCCTAGTTAATCATAGCTAACTATAATGAGTGATCCAGAGATAAGAGCAGAACCAAATGGGTTCAATTCTTTATCCGTAGCACATAATTCTGACAATGAAAGCAAGGACAATAGTTTAAATTACTCAGAGATACAGACAATGGATGTAAATATAAAGCGTAATGCATCATCTGGAAAATTACCACAAGAAAGCAAACCTGAAGGAAGAGTGCTGGTATTATACACTGGAGGAACTATTGGAATGGTCAGAAATAAAGAAGGAGGTATGTTAAATTTTTGAAAGTTACAATCAATAAAAATAGCATTAAAAATTTATTATCTAAATTTCTTCTAGCTCTTGTGCCAAAAGCCAATGCCTTTGTTAAAAATTTGAGAAAATATCCTAATTTACATGACAAGCAGTATGCAGAGGATAGATTTGGGCCTATGGGTCCCCTGGTATTACCGTAAGTATCTTTAGAAGATGAATAATGAGTGTCTAGTAATCTTATCACATTTCATGAATATATTGATGAGAATGCATCTTTGATTAATTCCCAGAGCGACTGATATTGATAACAGGAGAATTATTTACAATGTTCTTGAATACACACCACTATGCGACTCAAGTAATATGAGGATGGATGATTGGATGCGTATAGCACACGACATTAAAGTAAATGAAAGAATAATAAACTGATATATATATTTGTAGCAATGAATAAAATATTTGTTCAAATTTTTAGGAGTCATACGAGCATTTCGATGGTTTTGTCATTCTGCACGGAACCGACACTCTAAGCTACACCGCATCAGCGTTGTCGTTTATGCTGGAGGCACTTGGCAAGATAGTCGTAGTAACGGGCTCGCAGCTACCCATATTCGACACAAGAAGCGACGGACTCGATAATTTCCTGACTTCTCTAGTCATCGCGGGAAATTACAATATTCCAGAAGTGTGCGTGTTTTTCGGTACACACTTGATGCGTGGAAACCGTACGACTAAATCATCGGTGACCGCTTTCGAAGCTTTTCATTCACCAAACGCACCACCGCTGGCCGCTGCGGGCATCGAAATAGACAGTAATTAAAAACTGTAACAGCTAATAGAGCCATAACAATGATGTGTGGATATTCGTTTACAGTTGATTACACGTCAATATTTCGCCCCTGCAATTTGGAAAAGTTCGAGGTGCACGCTCAACTCAACGAGAAGGTGGGTCTACTACGATTATTTCCCAGTATAACCGCCGACTTGGTGAAAGCTTTTTTGAGAGAGCCCATCGAGGGAGTCGTACTGCAGACGTACGGAGCTGGTAACGTACCTTCGAATCGACAAGATATCATCGCAGAATTCAAGGCAGCGGCTGATCGTGGCGTCGTGATCGTAAACATAACGCAGTGCCCCGAGGGCAGCGTTTCAACGATGTACGATACCGGCAAGATTCTCATGGAAGCAGGTAAGTGTTGAACAAATACTGTCAACCAATAGAACAAACTTTTAATTGCGATTTCACGTGTCTAGGTGTGACATCAGGCTTCGACATGACTCCCGAAGCAGCACTGACTAAGCTGGCGTACGTGTTGTCGAAAACCGAATGGGATACGAGGACCAAACGTAGTATGATGGAGACAAATTTGCGAGGTGAACTGAGCCTTGGACGTTCGATGAGCATGCAGGATTGGGATCTAGTCGACGCGATCGGTCGCTCACTACGCATCAGTTCTCCTCGAGAGTTCAAGGAGCTTGGCTCGATTCTTTTTCCTGCCATGATGAACGCTGCTGTCCTCGCTAAAGATACCGCCAAACTCGAGTCTCTCAAGAGATACGTAAGTCGACTTTTTCTAAAGTAACTTTTTATAAAGCACAAACGCATCTATAAAGGGTTGTGATTTATCAATTTGAATATGCAGGGTGCCGATGTGTCTCAGCCAAACGCCGACGGCAGAACAGCGTTGCACGTGGCATGCTGCGAAGGCGACATCCAGGTGGTTCGTCACTTACTCAAACTGGGAGCAAATGTACACGTGAAAGATCGCTTCAACCGGACTCCACTTACCGATGCTCTCGAGCTCGATAGGCACGAGGTACGCACTCTCTTTATAAAACTCAATTCATTATACTAAGCTCACGTTATCTCATAACATCTATTTTGCAGATAATCAAGCTGTTGATGCAGTGCGGAGCGCATTTGCACGAGCGCGGCCGACAGATTGGCGAACGTATGTGTGCAGCCGCGGCGGCTGGCAATCTCGCGCGACTTCAATCCTATCACTCAGCTGGCGCGGATCTGTCGCAGGCCGACATATCCGGACGCACAGCATTGCATCTGGCATGTCTTCACGGCCAGCCGCAGCTGGTGCAATTTCTTTTGGAGCACGGCGCCGAGGCACGAAGTCGCGATTTACTTGGACAAACGGCTCGCGATCTCGCCAGCAACGAAGCCTGTCGTAGCCTTCTCGTCGCTCACCTCGACTCCAGAACATCGTCTTCGTCCTGATCTGATCTGCGATAAAACTTCGTTCGTTTTATCGGTGCTGGCGTGCGACTTTACGCCTTCTAACTCGGCTGCTGCTGCTGCTCTCTCGAGCGCGCATAATGATGATGACGATAATCACGATGATGACGACGTATTAGAGACGCGTAGCAGATCGCCACTCTTACCTTTTCATTCGGCTGTGCAACTATATACTCGTCGTCGTCGTCGTCGTCGTTGTCGTCTGACTGCACGAGTGAAATTTCAATGCTCGTCTCTTACGTTACGTGACATCTTGCAACGACGACTTTTAGTTGATTTAGAAAGTTTCGCAAGTTTCTAAAGTGCTTATATGTACAGACTTTTATTTATTTTCTTCTTCTCAAAAGTTTATACTCATTTAGTTTTACTTTCGTTGAGTCGATCGTTATTAATGTACTTGTGATTTATGGATTGATAGTGGGATAATCGAGATGATCGCATTATCAAAACTAGACTTTTCTTTTATTAAGACTGCTAATGGAACAAAATGTCAATGAAGCATTCTTTAGGCTTCGAACAGTGTTACAAGCCGATCATTTTTAAGATGTTCAGAAGGATCTTCTGATCGAACGCGCACTCGCTGGATGTTGTTACGCAATCTTCCGCTGATAAAACTTGTTGACCTGTCGTCACTGCGTCTTTTATCGCCGTGCCATTGACTGCATTTTTGAACAAACTGTGACTGCGAAATCGTTTGCCAAATTAATGATCGTTTCATTGCGAAAATCAAAATTCAAATTGATCGATATATGCTTTAGTTAAATGTTACGAACGATAATTATAGACAACTGTGCTTACAGTTAAAAGCAATAAAAATGTGATGTATTTTGACGCTTAACTAAACAAAAAATAATAATCGAGTACCTGGACAAAGTATCGATAATGACGTCGAAGCTGGTAGGTTGATCGGCATGTTTGGCCGTAGCCACAGCTGAGCATACGAGGCGTTCGATGCACGGCTGTAGTTTGCCATTTGTCTCGTTGAGAATCTCGTTGAGCGAATCTCCGAAGTAGGATGTTAAACTGAGGCCGCGATCCGATCCTGCGTTTCAATCGAAAACGCAATGTTTTTATGCGAGCAAAGTCAATTTTTTTTGGCCAATGTTGTGATAGTGAAAAATAAAAAAAAAGAATAGAAAAACAAAAAAAAAACGTAATTCGTTACTTTTGTGCTCCTTAGCGAAGTTAGGAAGATAGCCGTAGAAATTGGACGACTGATGATTCGGCAATTCGGTGAACAGCACCGGTATGACAAAAGTAATGAGAGCCATGAGCGTGCCGAAAAATATGAGTGACTTGTAGTTAAGTTTGACCTGTGGAATCGGCAAACCAGTCTTATTGTTGTTATTTTCCAATGGGATCGATAGGAATGGTATTTTCAATTCCAAGTCTATCTGAAATTCAACGGTCAATTAAAGTTTCAACGTAATTGTTTATCAATCGCTATATCATTAAACTCACGTCAACATTGCCGGCTTTTCGATCGAACACGATGAAGCGTCGTTGGCGCAAGCTGTTTACTTCGCTTTTACCTTGAAAACCAAAAGCAATACCATCCTTATCTTCTTTCCTCAAAAACTTGATACTTTCCGAAATCACCGGTGTAACGAGCAATAGCATCCAGATCTGTATGAAGCTCGTCAACATCAACCATTTAATCGTCCGACATTCAACTGCGCGCTAAAACGAAAGAAACATTTTTAGTAACGCCTGCTCTTGCAATCGAAATTAAGTCATCACACGAGAGGTCAAGTCAAATTACGACGAGTCTTCAGTTAATTACAATTGCGCGAAAAGGTTGTGTCGCCCGAGTTAATTGTTCGAAAATATAACACGCAGCAGGTGTCGATTAGCACATAGATGTAAACACACCTCCATCGAGCCACAGAGTTGCTGCCTCGAAAAGACCTCCATCCTGCTGGTTGGTTATTCGGAAGAAAACTCAACGAAACGCCAGCTTTGCCAAGCTGATATGTAGCCCCATCGCGAAACCCTTCCTTCGCACAACCGTAATATTGTTTTTTAATGTTCAACTCGCTCGCAAAAAAAAAGTCGTTAACTTCTGCACTTTCGCTCTCGGTGTGATTAATAATTCTGTCAAGCTGCAAGTTAACAACCCAGAACTTCTTTTGCGACTAGTTGGGTGTCATATAATTTTCAACGATGCATTCCTCGCTAACGCGCGCGAATCCGGAAGTTCCGCAATTCGCCAAGTTCTTTTACGTTTTTGTTGTCGTTCTCTTCTTGCCGCGCAACCTTGAATGATAAAAAACAGTTAAAAAAAGACGAAGAAGAAGAAGAAGTTACGAGAAATGAAAATTGTCACCGACTGCGCGATGATGAAAATTGCGATGGGCCGGACAATAGGAGCATTGTTCTCATAGGCAGCAGCTTTGAAATCGAAAGCGAGGAAATTTCCCTCTCGAGACGCGTGCCTACAAGCATATCATGCAATTGCACAATAAACACTACGAGACGCGTATAAAGCGGAAGCTTCGTAACACCGAAAGAGCAGAAAAAAGTGTATATACGTCTGTCGAGAATAGGACAATTTTATTTTCCATTTTTTTTTGACTGTGTATATATTAAAGGTCACGCATCGGTTGCGAGAGTGACCAGCTTAACGAAAGCGAAACCGACGCGACTCGGAGAGGCAGTATACGACAAGGAGAACAATTATCCTCGCATCGATGTACCAGAAGATGAGCACGGTTTCTTGCACTTTTTTTTTTTTTGCCGCGCGTGTATATAAAAACACCGTCACCGTGGTAGCTTTACGTTACTTCGACGAAAATCATTTCAGCGACAACATGTATCGCCACGCGTTTGCTTCGCTCGTTGCTCTTCTACTCCTCGTCGCGTCGGCCAATTGCAATCCAAAGTACGAAGACGGAGGGTGAGTATAATAAAATTAATTTAAACTTTAAAAAAAAATCTCACTCTTTCGCGTTCCGGTAGTTTCAAGCCCAGTGCAATCGACTACGCTGACAAGTCGGCCAAAAGTCAAGACTCACCGATAGGCTCATCATCATCATCATCATCATCATCGACGGCAGACAAACGTGCCGAGGAGACAGCACGTTTTGGCTTCAACGGTGTCGGCGACAGCGGCGTAAGTATATCGAGCTTTGTGAACGACAAGATCTCGCTCGTCTACCATTACACCGATCAGGCGATCCATTGGGCGCGAGTCATCCGTTTCATGCTGCTCGGTAGATGATCGCCTCAATGTATTTTTCTCTGTTTGCTGAATTTAAAGCAGGGCTACGGAGTGTCGAGTTACGCGCCCGCGAGAATCGATCTCGGAGGTTTACTGCTCGGAGCTGTTATTGGCATCGGTACCATTCTCGTCATTCCAAAGCTCCTCTACGTGCTGTCCGGTTCCTATGGAGCTTACGCTAGGAGTAAGTCCAAGCTTTGATACACAAGTCTGACCAAAGCTATTTCGTACTACTGAACTACCCTCCCCCATTGTATTACAGGTGACGAAGGTGGAGTGGCGCAATTAATGACCAGACTAGACGATGCTCTAGCCGGCCATGGAATCGATACTACCAGCTGCATGCAACGTCTACTTTGCTCCTATTCCAAGCAAGCTGCCGAAGCTATGAGCCAGGAACACTCCAACAATCGTCTAGACTCGTCGTCGCAACCCTCTCAGCTGGACAAACTCGTGGACGCTGTCTCCTCCAATCAGATGCTCAACACCGCTCTTGCTGGTACCGCAGTTCAGGAGGCTATCAGTGCTGGACGTAATGGACACAATTGTCAAAGACTCTATCGACACTGTGGTTTCTCCACCGAGACTATACTCGCTACCCTCGCAAAACTCGCCACTGCTGTTAATTCCAAAAACCCCACTCCGAAACCTTCATCCTAATTTTGTCGTCTTTCTATTAATTATACATTTTACTCATCTGTACAGCCAATTATTTAATATATACTGTAAATGAACGCTACTAATCGATTCCATGTAGGTATGAATGAAATAAATTAGTATATAACATACGATTGTCATTTTTATGTGAAAAATAGGTGCGATCAATTTATTATTCCCTTCGAGTATATATATCACAACTACTTATAACAGTACCTGTGTGTCTTTTCTTTGTAACATTAAAAGTCAGTTCTCGATTAATTATTTGTCAATTTTTTTTTTTTAGTTTGTTCTTTCTTGATCTAAATCCAAAACATTTCTCGCTCATACGCGATAAAAATATATATATACATCTACATTATACATATAAATAGAACTCTATAATATCATCGGCTCATTGTTCCCTCCGCTTTCATAAAAATATCAATTTTTTCTTTGTTTCTTTCACGTATATACAAGATGCTACAGCTATATAATCGTAAAATGCGACGGATTATTGTCAATTACGATTTTTAGGCGTACTTGACGTGAAATATATATATACCTATTATAGTCAGCAAAAATTGTATCACCCTGTGAACGAACGTCCCTGCAAGTGCTAGAAAAATACCATTGTACGAATTGGTAATAACAGTTATCACGCTATTTATATTCTGTGCGAGAGAGTGTCAACTTTGAAAACTAAATAATAATTAAAAAAATCAGCGTTCTCTTGCGAAACAAATAATCACGAAGAAGAAGAATAGACGCTCGTTGTGTGAAAGTTGTGAAATTCACGTTACCGTACAAAAAAAAATAAACACGACAAATTAGAGTTAATAAACAACATAACAAGACGCGAGCAGTGAAAGTGAGCGTCGTAATTATTGAGAATAGTCATCTACTGCATGTAGTGTTTCTTAGGTAGGAGTAGTACGACACCCGCAGCAACGCAAACGTGCCAGAGACTATGAACGATGTAGTAGTTGCGTCTCGTTTGTAAAAAGGCATAGCAGACGAGGCCGGCAAAGACAATAATGAGGCCGATCGGTAGGTAAATGAGCCTGTAAACTCGAGCTGGATATTGAAGGCTCCCTAAAATGAAAAAAAAAATGTTACTCACGATACTTCAATTACATTAAAAAAAAATTATTACCTTTACGACGACACTTGAGAATCCAGCAAGTGACAACGAGAACACATCCCGACACAGCCGGCAGCAAAAATACCCACAGAGCAGTACGATCCATCTCGGCACCTAGAGCCAATATCAGAGCACCGAGCATATCACAAAATCCAGTTGCGCGCGGTCCTAGCGACGCCATCGCCACGAGCGTCACCCAAATCGACAACAGCGCGTTGTAGAAATCACAGAATTGCAGCACGTTCAGTTTCAGTAGACAGAAGCTGTGACCCTGAAAAAACAAAAAAAAAATCGTTCACCAATTCGATAACAAACGTCAACGAATCATTTACCTCTTGGCCAGCCTCGCAGGCGTGATAGAAGGTGGAGAAGAAACACACAGCCGCGTAGACGAGAGCCTCGGCGTAGTGTCCGCGTCGGATGGCCACGTAGACGGCGCCGATGAAGGCGAGATTGCTGAGGGTGAGCGAGAGCAGTTGGACGAGCAGTTGGCCGTGACCGACGACTTTGGAGTCGTCGGCGCAGTCGAAGCCGCGCCAACCGCCGAAGCAGTGACAGCCCGAGTAGACGAAGCCACCGCTCATGTAGTGAACGCAACGCCCGTGTCCGTTGCAGCCGCCCTCGATGCAGGGCGACGAGCCGATCGCCGATTCCAGGGTGGCCAGTTCGCATTCCTCGAAGCAGTTGCATTTGTCGCCGCAGCTCGCCACCTCGGAGACGTTGTTACTCGTGGCGCAGGTTTCGAAACACGGGCAGTCGCTCTCGAGACAGAAAGCGCGGGTGGTCAGTTGCCAGATGCCGGGTTCGGGGAAGGGTGCGTGCACGAATCCCGGTGAGCTTTTGTTCGCGGCTAGTATGTCGCAAGGTCGTCCTTTGAATCCCTCGTTCGTAGATTCTTTCGCATCGTCGTCATCCTCGTCGTCGTCGTCTTTCTCGAGCTCTTCGTCGCAGCGACCGTGTGGGCCGACCCGCGAAACTCGTCCCAGCGACAGACAACCAACGACTACCACCCGCGTAGTCTCGTTGTGTTCGTCGGTTTCGGCGACCCTCAGTCCCACCGACAAAGCACCACCCACGTCGTAGATCGAACCCACTCGGAACCGCATGATTGGCGGTTTGCCCGCCGTCGCGTTGAACGCCGTGGGCTTCGAGCTGTTGCCTTGCTCGCCTAGATGTTCGTAGTCGAAGAGGAAAAAGTCGGGCAGTGATTTTCTCACGAGGCCGACTTCCTGCAAGCTCGGTTTGGGCTCTGGATCGGCTTCGAGCGAGATGCTCAAATTCGTCGTCGAGCCCTTTTCCAATCGCAGCGTCACGTAGTGCAACGAGGCGTCCTGCGGGCGTAGCTTCAAAGAAATTGGTTTCAGTTGCATGTCCGTCGTGTTCTTCAAGAATTTGCCGAAGAGGTGACCCGTCGACGCCGTCAAGTGCACGGTTAACGTGCACTCGGCGCCGCAACTCGAAGCGAGTCGTAGTCGAGCTTTCTCGCTGGCTTTCGGTACGCGAAATTGAACGACCGCCGTGTCGGTTCCATTCGTACTTCGGGATAATTCCAGGTGACGTTCGCCCGGTTCCGGTAGCAGCAACAATCCTGGCTTCTCCACCGACAAATCCGCGTCCAGCACGGTGTCGCAGCTCACACCCAGACCTGCAGCATGGAATTATCATCGAGCTTTTAGACTTTCAGAGTTGAAGTATATGGCCAATTCCACGAAAAAACTGCCGTAATTTGGTAGCGTTTTTTCAAAAATTCAAACTGAGGGTACGCTCTC